>BTPG01000008.1:99461267-99483767 GCA_036245525.1 Semisulcospira habei | reverse complement strand
GAATCTCTAATACTGCCTTGTGAAGGTCCAGTGCGTGCGGGCCAAGGGCGGCCGACATCGGCCCGATGCGCACTGGGGGATGCCTTGGGTCCCCCAAAAAGGGCTTGTTCAGAGAATATGTTCGTTTAACTCATTCTACCCCAGACACACCACAGCAAGATATGAATCGACCATGATAGTTCAAGGGTGATGCCAGAACAGCTTGGCGCCTATGGGCGCCAAGCTGTTCTGGCATCACCCTTGAACTATCATGGTCGATCTGTGTCCTGCACTGCATTGCAGTCTTCAGAGGACAACGGCAAAATTTGGGGATTTCGGGCTTGTGGTAAATCAAAGTGGCACAGTGTTACGTGGTAGTCGTAGTATGATGCAATCACACCAATCGCATGCACGTAGGGTTCTTGTAAAGAAACTTCACTCTGCAACTCGTCATACGTGGCACAAGGTTGTAGGCCGCACTAGAGTAACAGTTCCACCACTACTTTATTGCAGTGATGTAATCTCCGCACAATGCATCCACAAACGCACCAACACTGATACACTGTCTCCTCTACAATGCATCAACACTTTGATACACTCTCATACAATGTACACACATATTTCCTAACACCGTCTTTTATACTATTACAGATTTCCGGAACCAATCCAGCAACTTCACACAACACAACCAATCAGAAAATAAAACGTAACCAAAAATCATTAATTTTCATTGAACACTCTAGAAGCTTTCTACAAACTTCGACTAATTCCGGAAAATCCGTGATTGTTGCTAACTGTTGCGAAACATGTTTACTTTGACGTCATATCTGAGGTCACTAGAAGATCGCGACCCTGCTCGAACCTTCCAGTCTAATGTAAGTCAAACTTTACAACATTGTAGCGAAAATACGCGTCATAACAAAAATCGATCGCAAGTCTCCGTGCAAAAGAAAATGAATCCTACTAAAAGGTACGTAATTCTTATCCAAAATAACTCAAATGAATATCGGATATTTCCTATGATCAACACACACACATGCTCTCAAAAGAATAGCACATCCACAAACGTAACACTCAGTTCCAGTGCGCCTGGATTGATCAGTGTTCATGTCGTGTTCCATATAAATGCTGTTTGTAAGACCATTGCTAAAAACACTTTCTTATTGTCCCAGCTTAGACATGTAACGGATACAAATACCCGTAAATTGTTTTTTCATGCTCATATAAAGTCCCACTTTGATTATGTCTCCACAGTGTGGGACGGCTGCAGTGATGTCCACATGAAGAGGTTAAACTCCATATATAAAAGAGCTGTAAAAGTGATAGGTAGACGCCCCATCCCTACCACAGACAAATTTAGACACTTAAACATTCTCGGTCTGCGTCAGCAACTTACTTTAAACAAATGCGTCTTTATGCATAAGATACTGAATAATATGACACCCCAGTATCTAATCACTAAATGTATATCTCACCAAGAACGTAAACGGGCCTCAAGAAACAATACCTTACCCCTACCACTGCTAAGAATCGACCTTTTAAAACTAGTATGTCATTCTCTGGTCCGTTTGCTTGGAATTTTATCCCAGCACACTTGAAAACTATTACCTCACTAGGAATTTTTAAAACAAAACTTTCTGATTACCTGATGAGTCAAACTTAGTATTTCTCTCAGGTACTGTAATATCTCCTGTACATCATGTATTTCATGCAGATGGTTGGTATGTGTGTGTGTGTGCGTGCGTGCGTGTGTGTGTGTGTGTGTGTGTGTGTGTGTGTGTGTGTGTGTGTGTGTGTGTGTGTGTGTGTGTGTGTGTGTGTGTGTGTGTGTATGCTCGTGTTTGTTTGTGCGTGTGGGTGTATGTGTGTGCGGCGCGCGCGCGTGCGTGTGTGCGTAATTGTGTGATGAGTGTTATTATTTTTTCTGTATATAATGATGCTATTGGGCTTGGTATGTAAATATATTTTTATACTTTCCTCTTTTTATGCTGTAGATGTTAGCAACGGCAAGTTTGTAAAATGACGATTTGTTTTCTGTCAAAACATTTTATCGTTGAAAAATAAAGTTTCATCATCATCATCATCATCATCATAGGCAATATCTGTCCCTGTTCCCCACTGATCCGCCCATTAGGGCCGTCAATTATCATTCCGGTGCTGTGCACGTTAAACCCCAAATTAACCAACCAACCAACTCGGGTCAGACGGATCAAATATTTCAACAGTCTCTATTTAAAAAAAAAAAAAAAAAGGAACCACACAATTGTAAGTTACGAGGTTGCATGCGGACAGCATTCAAAGACTGATGCAGGTAAATCAGATATAGGTAACGTTTTTACTCCGCAGCACGAAAGTGATTTAACTCATTCAATCCGACGCACGCATTTTCCAAATTTTGGAGGCGTCACCTAACGACTATGCACCTGCTGTAGTGCGTCAGGGCTGAATGAGTCAAATCCTTTACTTGAAAGAGACTTCATCTATGCCTCTTGTAGATGATTGTAGATGACTTTGACGCCATCAAGAGACATAGATCCTCACGAGCCCCCGCATATGCGGGGACTTATGAGGATCTATGCCTCTTACAGATGACTGGAGTTAACTGGAGTTAATCTTTGCTTTGATCCCACACTCGTTACTTCTGAGACCAAAAAGAGATGCATGCAACGGCGGTTACAACGGCTGTCTTTTCGCAGTAAATGTGGAATCTAAAAGAAAATAAATGACATGTGTGCGACATTGCAAAAGCGGAAAGCAATCACCAGTTTACCTCCTCTGCACCCGAGAAGGCCTTTTTTTTCCCCCTGAGTGTAATTTTGAAACCCAACAAAATTATTTGCAAAACATTTCTCCTCTTTGAAGACTGCTCTGTAATTTGGGATTTAAAAGAAAATATATGAATCAACAAACGGGTAGAACATCTTAAAAAACCAAAACAAACAGAAAGTAATCTTCACTTTATCTTCTTTGCACGTTCGAAGAGTTTTTTTTTCTTTGGTGTGTGTGTGTGTGTGTGTGTGTGTGTGTGTGTGTGTGTGTGTGTGTGTGTGTGTGTGTGTGTGTGTGTGTGTGTGTGTGTTTGTTGGCGTGTAATTTTGAAACCGAGTAAAGTTATTTTGAAAACGTTTTCTTCTTTGAAGACTGCTCTGAGATGGACGTTCTGGAAGAGGCGTTTTCCAGAGATAAATATGTAGCCTCTTTCACTTCACAGGCCACTAGGTATTGTGAACGACACCATGATACCTCTTTGTAGGATTTTGCTCTGTAGATATACCATTTCTCAGTTTGGTTTAACTCATTCAGCCCGACGGCCATATTTCCCAAATTTTGGAAGCGTCATCTAATGACTATGCACCAGTTGCAGGAGATGGATCAACCATGATAATTTAAGGGCAGTGCCAGATTAGCTTGGCGCCGACAGACGCCGTTAATCAGTTACTACCCTTGAATTATCATGGTCGACCCATCTCCAGCTGTAGTGCGTCAGAGCTAAATGCAGCGGCGGATCCAGGGGGGGGGGTCCTGACGGGGGGTGGGGGGTGGGGGTCCACAATTTGCCGCCGACAAACAACCCCCCCCCCCCCCGTCGCCGATCCCCCCCCCCCTTCCGGTACGTCAGATTTACAGACTTGGACACACGCACGCACGCACGCACACACACACACACTATAGTTTTACAACCATGGAAGTTTTTTTTAACGCAAAAAGAGATGAAATAACAGAAAGAGACTACAACACTAAAACACCTATCAGTCTTGACGATATTGTAAAGAAACAATGGCCGGGGTCTACTTAATGACACACAGCTCTTTTTTTGTGGATGTTTTAGTTCTTCGGATAAAGCGATCGTCGCTACCCATGAGCCTATTCATTGCAGTAATACGGTTACAATGTGATTGTCAAAGCCAGAGATGGTTCACGTTAGCATCAAAAGGCTAAACCTAGGACCCAACAGCTATGGACGGCTGACTGACTCAGCGCGCTAAATAAGTTCACCGACAGCCTCGTTTTCAGCTGCAATCTGTTTTCACTTCCGGTTGCTAACGTTTCAAGTCGGACCGATGTCTTTGCTAGTGTTACGCGTCGTTTGAAAATCACGATTTTTGTGTCTTTATTTAGCAATCTGAATTTTTTTTCTACGCATACGTCGATAGGAAAATCAGTCGAGTTTATAACCCTGTGTTTAGATTTTTTGTCAGGCTCTGAAACCCCTAATTAATACCAGAGTCAACCACAGTGTGTTCCAAAATGAGTGACATTGACACTAGTAGTGACAGTCCCAGAGCTTCGGTGGTTCCTAAATCAAGAGCAAGGAGGGCGTACAGTACAGGAGATTATTATTATCATATTATTTTCATATTTGTTTTGTAGTATAGGAGCGAAACACACACACACACAGACAAATTGTAGTACAGTGAAATTTTTTTGGACAGATTATTTAGTTTTGGCACACAAAAAAAAACTTTTCTTTTGGAATTCTGTTTTGAAAACAGCCTGGGTTTGAGAAGGTTATGCTGATTCTGTAACCAGTGTGGTTGTTCATGTAAAGGCCTAATGTCAAACTGGGGATTTAGTTTTGGGATAGGTGTTTGTGTTATATTTCAAAATATGTGTAGGTAACGAGTATTACAAGTTGTTCTTTCGTAAAGTGTGTGTGTCTTATATTGTGTGTGTGTGTATGTGCGTGTGTGTTGTATTGTGTGTGTGTGTGTGTGTGTGTGTGTGTGTGTGTGTGTGTGTGTGTGTGTGTGTGTGTGTGTGTGTGTGTGTGTGTATTTAATCAGTGTTAGGGTATTTTTTTACCTTTATTTATTGTTTTGCTTGGCACTGTATGGTTTTTGAATTGTTTTATTAGAGATATTATTAAGTATAGGTAAACATTGTTTTTATTACCAACATATTACTTTTTATATGTGTGTTAGTACTTAGAACTTTTAACGTTAAGCTACTTTTAAACATTGTTTGTTTATATTTTAGGCTTATATATAGGTTATTTCTTAATTATGCGTGTGAGTGTGTGTGCTTGTCTGTATTTGTATTTCTTTTAAAACATGTCTTTTCATATATATATAGACTACTTTTTATGATGTTTAACGTATTTTATCTCATAATGTTATCATATTGTTTAAATATTTTATCCTTGTGTGTGTATGCGTACGAGCGCTTAGAGCAAGCTATAAGTTTGGTTTTGCGCTTTATAAAATAAATTATTATTATTATTATTATTATTATTATTATTATTATTATTATTATTATTATTATTATTATTATTATGTCCAACTCCAAGTCCAGCAGTTCATCTTCAACCTGAAAATCAAAACAAATGGAAGTCATTTGAACTTCAACACAGCAAATAACACAGCAAAAGCATCGACACTGCTAATGCATCAACACAGCAAATACATCAACACAGCAAACACATCAACACAGCAAATACATCAACACAGCAAATGCATCAACACAGCATAACATAGCAAAAGCATCAACACAGCAAATGCATCAACACAGCAAATAACATAAAAACATCAAAACACAGAAAAAGCAAATACCATCAACACAATAAGAGCAGATAACACAGAAGCAAATAACACAGCAAAAGCATCAAAACAACAAGGTGAATAGCATCAACAATGCAAGGTTAATAGCATCAACACAGCAAGCAAACACGGGAAGGTCACCCACTCACGGTCCAACGCGACGGGGATAATTCGGGATATTGCCGAACTTTATATAATTATGAATTATTCAGTTATTGCTGATTAGATTGCAACATACAGCAGCAATTTGTTTACACGAAATAAGAAATTGCCCTATCAACATCAAAGCCAAACAAGTTTTCATAACATTGGCGAATTCCCACGTGTCCAGATAGCCTGACCACAGTGCTTCGTTTTCTGTCTGAAGTGGAATGAATATATATATTTTTTAATGCTGTGTCAGTCTGGGATACCTGCAAATGTACTTAAGTTCTCACTTGATGGAATAAATCATAACTGTTTGAACAGTTTACTGTTTTACTTACCATGAGAATTCGCTCAACTGTAGCGTCCATTGCGGTAGGAGACGTACCGGAAGTAACTACAGCGGTCAGTCGCTTCGGTCAGGCTTCGGTAGACTCTGTTAGTGGCACAACGGCGTGCGCGCTGAGTCAGTCAGCCGTCCATAGCTGTTGGGTCCTAGGGCTAAACTAACTTGAACCGGAACTGACATAAAGACTTACTAGTAAGACTGTTGTGAAAGGCATCCGTTACTTTTGTCTCGCCGCGGACAAAGACGGCCGGTGAAGTTCAATGATCCTTAACCAGACTCCGCTGTAGCAGCAGTCGGGGACAATTATCCGATTAACATGTGACACCAGATGGTCTACCCGCAGCCATAAAGCCGACCGCCTCTCGCTTTTTAATTGTACAATTGCCTCAGCTGGGCGTGTCATCAGTCGTAGGCATATCCTCAGATGACTGCCTCAGTCTGAGGATGGTACATGTGTATAGCACATCAAGATGTATAGCTTTTCAGGAGTCCTTTGAATGCAGGGGCGAATGAAACTCTATGGTTCTACTGAGGAGCCCTATATCAGCAGGGACTAAATTCTCACCCACAATATTGGGATGGACCAACACTCAAGAACTTACATCATATTACTGACTCGGAGTGAGGATGCGATGCTGA
This sequence comes from Semisulcospira habei, assembly GCA_036245525.1. Taxonomy (NCBI): domain Eukaryota; kingdom Metazoa; phylum Mollusca; class Gastropoda; family Semisulcospiridae; genus Semisulcospira; species Semisulcospira habei. The sequence goes on along the minus strand of BTPG01000008.1, from coordinate 99,477,119 downwards.
TGATATCGCACGGTGAGAGATACTACTTTTCGTGAGCCCCTTTGATTGCGGGGGCACTTGACAGGCTGTTTCTGGCTGAAAGACTATGACGGGGTGCAGGTAATTAGTGCGAACTGAGGTTATTTGACTACCAGGACAAGGAAAATAGCGAGGTTTTGTTTGCACGGAGCGACTCCCAACAAGGAACGAGAGCGAAATTACGGTGTATAACCAGCTTGTACCATAAGCACAGACAGCACTCCAAACATAAGGCCCACCCACTGATTCAGTACGTAATAGAGGACAAGAAAGAAGACTGTGTGCCGTGATGAAAAGAAATCTCACCAACCAACCAACCAACCAAACACCACAAACAAACCTAACCAACCATCCACTAAAAAAAAAAACAACTAACCACCTCCACCTCCTAAAAAAAAAAAAAAAAAAAAATTGCCAGCGCTGACAGGGAGGTGGGGGGGGGGGGGCAGGACTCCCAGGGCCCTCCCCTGGATCCGCCAACGAAATGGGTTAAGATGGTAACTTGGATCTGCAATGTCGATTTGTAACGCCGTACGTACTGTACTAATACTAGTACGACTAGTAATACTAGTACAACTACGACTCCTCGAACGCTTCCACCAGCGCTGCCTGCGCACCATCCTGGGCATTCACTGGAGTGACTATGTCACCAACGTCGAGGTCCTTGAACAGGCTGAAACTGTGAGCATCGAGGCTTTGCTGCTGCGGACACAGCTCCGCTGGGCGGGGCATTCTCCAGGATGGAGGATCATCGCCTACCAAAGATCACCCTGTTCGGCGAGCTTGCTACTGGACACCGTGACAGAGGGGCACCAAAGAAGAGATACAAAGACTGTCTCAAGAAGTCACTTAGTGCCTGCCAAATCGACCACCACCAATGGTCTTCGATTGCTGTGGACCGTGACACCTGGCGCTCCACCATTTACAAGGCAGCTGTCTCCTTTGAGGACTCTCGCAGAGCTAGCCTTAAGGACAAGCGGCTCAGGAGAAAAAACAGAGTTGCCGCAACTCAGAACCCTGGCCATACCTCCCCCTGCAGCCACTGCGGTCGAACCTGCCTGTCCCGGATTGGCCTCCGCAGCCACGAACAAGCCTGCAGACGTCGTGGGCAACTCCTATAAAATCTTCGTTCGCGAAATCAAGCCAAGAGAGAGAGAGAGAGAGAGAGAGAGAGAGAGAGAGAGAGAGAGAGAGAGAGAGAGAGAGAGAGAGAGAGAGAGAGAGAGAGAGAGAGAGAGAGAGAGAGAGAGAGAGAGAATACTAGTATAATATCACTAACAATAACACTAGCAATAACAACGATAATGAAACAGTGAAAACTGAAATTTGATTAACCCGTTCAGTGCCGAGAAAATCTGCACAACGATCAACTGCAAGAGGCATAGATCCTCATGAGCCCCCGTAGTCGCGGGGGCTCATGAGGATCTACTCCTCTTATTGACACCACTTTGAATCGATGGTCCTGGGCAGCTAGTGTTTTTTGTTTTTGTATTGAATTAACGAAGATTGCAGAAACAATCTGCGTCAATTTGCTCTGAACGGGGTTAACAAAAAAGAAATAAAAATAACGGTGATGTCAGGAAGGACAAAATAAAAGTTGCCTTTCTTCTTCTTTCAGAAGCTGAAAAAAAAACACAACAGTTTGTGAGCGTGTGTGTATGCTTTTAACTCATTCAGCCCGGCGCACGTATTTCCCAAATTTGGGAGGTGTCATCTAACGACTATGCACCTGTTGCAGGAGATGGGTCGACCATGATAATTCAAGGGCAGTGCCAGATTAGCTTGGCGCCGACAGGCGCCAAGCTAATCTGACACTACCCTTGAATTATCATGGTCGACTCATCTCCTGCTGTAGTGCGTCAGGGCTGAATGGGTTAACAGCTACCAGGACAAGGAAAATAGCGAGGTTTTGTTTGCACGGAGCGACTCCTAACAAGGAACGAGAAATGAAATGAAATGAAATGAAATGAAACTTTATTCTTGAAATGAAACTTTATTTCTCAACGGATAAAGTAATTAGCACGTGTGCCATTTTTCATACTTGCCGTTGCTACTCTACAAACACAGGATAATAATTGTAATACTAATAGTACCAAATTACACAAAGAAAAATTAGAAAACATTAAACATGAAGAGACATTAAACAAAATTCATTCATTCATTCGGTCATACAAAAAACAAACGAAAAATAAAAAGTACACGCAACGCGCGCACACTGACACATACACGCTCGCGCGCACACACAGACACGCGCTAATGATAACTTGACCTATATACGAAGCAAATCATTTGGATCATAGTGAAAATTCACTTCAGACAGCAAAATTATTTGGATTATAATAGAAAGTTGAATTATGTAATTAGGCGATTATTATTAGTATGCACAAACCATACGCAGCATGCACTGATTATACGATAAGCACATGTTTGATACGAATACTTGTGGTAGATTATGTATCAGCAGACAAGTACTTGAGGAGGCATTCCTTGAAAGAGGAGAGGGAGCTAGCGTGTGTTATACATGTTGGCAGTGTGTTCCAGAAAGATGCGCCTGAGAAAGATACACTGGTTTTAAATATATCTATCCTGGGGCGAGGTGTAATAAAGTTTCGTCTTGAAGTAGAATAACCTGAACTTGCCTTGGTAAAGAGCTTACAAAGATATTTTGGGTGAATCTCATTCCAGATTTTATACATAACCACACCCTTGTTTAAGAGGTGATGCTTGCTAAGAGGTAGCATTTTCAGTTTTTCAAGTCTTTCATCAGTTGTTAGGGCTGAATCAGGCAGGATATGTTTCGCTGCTCTCCGATGCAGGAAGTTAAGCCTCTTTAAGTGTATGTCACCGCTGCCATCCCATATCGTGGACGCATAATCGATGTGGGATTTGACATGCGCATTGTAAAATAACTTGCGGGCATCAACATCGATAAAGTACTTCAACTTTGAAAGCATAAAAACATTTCTAGCAACAGTTTTACATACAGCATTTATGTGTGATTGCCACTTCATCTGGTCATCAACAATTACACCAAGTAATCGGTGTTCCGTGACCTGATTAACGATGTCATTATGGATAGTCAGGCTGAGTGTAAGTGGCTTGAGCTGGTGCTTCTGACGGGTTGCTATCGTCATGCATTCCGTTTTGGAAGGATTTAAAATCATTTCATTGTTTGCGCACCAAGTGGAAATTTCGCTCAAACCCTGCTGCAAACGGCCATTTAAAGAATCAATACTCTTGTCCGGGGTGTGAATTGTGGCGTCATCAGCGAATAAATCACATGAAATTTTGTCGCTAGTCAAATGTAGCGGTAGGTCATTTATAAAGAGGCAAAACAGAAGAGGCCCTAGGACTGAACCCTGGGGAACTCCCCGTGTTACTAATCCGCTTGAGGAGTATGATCCATTGACCATGACGCGCTGCTGTCTGTCGCTAAGATATGAGGCAAAAAGTGGAGTTGTGCCATGGTGGTAAAGAGATTTCTGGCTGTAGTTAATTGAGGAAGAAATGCATTTCTAAATCAAGGTGTATAACCAGCTTGTACCATAAGCACATACAACACTCCAAACATCCCCAAGAGGCATTGACCCTCTAGAATCCCGGGGGGTGGGGGCTGATGAGGATCTATGCCTCTTGGGGATGTTTGGAGTGTAGTCTATGTTTATGGTACCGCAGCGATTTTACTCTGGTTCCTTGTTCCCAGTCGTTTGCTTCAAACGAAACCTCACTAATAAAGCAACATCAGGACGGTCACGCAACAATCAAGACAAAACAAAACAAACAAACAAACTTACAAACTTACAAACTTACAAACAAACAAACAAACAAACAAACACAAACAAACAAACGACATTTTGACACTGACAAAACAACGCAAGTCATAGGACGTACACGAACATCACGCATGTTAGCTGTTCTTGGGTGCAACCAGATTTTGGCATCCTGGACTGACATGACACGTCCCTTCGGCAGGAATCACCTCGCCAAAAAACACTACCCACACCCAAAGGATCACGTGTCCCGGATTCCTGCAGGCATCACCTTAATAAAAGCACTACCGACAGCTAAAGGATTAACAAGTGTACTATTTTCGAAATCCCAAAGTTGCTTGTACTCTGGTACCAGACTGACGAGCAAAAGAAAACGGCAGCATTGGAATTATCGGAAACACTGAATTGTTTCTGATAATTCCGGTGATGTCGCATCTGAGTTTCCTTTGCTTGTCAGTATACATTACAGTACCAGATTACATTACAGATTAGGAGACAGATCTACCATAACTCAATAAATCTGTCTTTTACAACGGTGAAGATATTAACACAGTCAGTGACAATGCCATTCATTACACCTGTTGCTACAAGTACAACTAACTAACGGCGAGAGGGGTTCGGTGGTCTGGAAAAAAACCCCCAAAAAACAATCCAACAACACACAAACAAACAAATAAACAAACAAGCACACACAGAGAAAAAAAATAAAAGTAAAGCTCAGTGATACAAAAACATAGTTCACTAAACTCATATACGCACCCGCACACTCGTGCACGCACTCACACTCACACACATCCGCACATCATACCATGATAGTTCAGGGGCGGTGTCAGACAGAAGAGCTTGGCACCCAGAGGTAGAGAAAAAAGATGGAAAAGTAGAAGACATCCCTTCGATAAAAAGCGCACGAACATAACACTGTCAAAGTGTGAGCGCGCTTGACACCGTTTAAGTGCTGTAACCTTTTGGCACGTGTGACATGAATGATGATTTGCAATTTATACCGTGGAGAAAAAAGTAGGACCCGTCAGGCGAAGAGTGTTAAAGACAGCAGGAGCATCCCGTCAGCAGCATTAACACCTTGACTGCTGACACAAAAGTGAAAACGATTCAACTGCAAGAGACATAGATCCTCATGAGCCCCCGCGACTGCGGGGGCTCATGAGGATCTATGTCTCTTGCTGAGACCAATTTGTATCCATCTTTCTTGCACGGTGTTGGCTTTTGGTCGTCGAATGAACCACGATTTCAGAAGCCGCAAAAACGAACGTACAGTGTACGTACCATGGTAGGGAAGGGGTTAACAGCATCGTCGTTATCATCATCATCATCAACAAAAACAACAACAACAGCAGCAACAGCAACAACAACAAACATAAAATGTGACTTACATAGCTTTGATGTGAACTGCCCTTTTGGCATCCTGGGCATGTAGCCTATGTCATCTGCATCATCATCAAGTTTTTTTTGCTTTCTGGACCCACATATAACACAAGCTCCACATGTGTGGTTTGGATAAGTTTTTGCAAGACTGTTCACGGTATGCTGGTCTGCGATTTTGGACCTTACAGCTTTCAGCCGTAAGGTCCAAAATCACAGACCAGCACGCACAATTTTAAAGAAGGCACGTTGAAGAAAAAAAAACAAAACTGACGTCACTGGCCTGCATCAGTGTTATGTGCGATGGTTTTGTGCATGACTTATTGTTCCTTTCACCTCCAGCTCAAAATCAGTCAGCGCTTCGCTGTGACATTGTATAGCCCCAGTAAAACAACCTGGCACTACACTTGAACTATTGCGGCCGATTCATATCCCCCTGACTTCATATCGACTGAATTTCCCCATGGTCTAAAATCACCAAGAAGGGAAGAGATCTTAACCCATTGTGTCCCAGGTACGAAATACCCACATTTTGCAGTTGCCCTCTGAGGACTGCATTACAATTAAGGGGACAGATCGACCATGATAATTCAAGGGTGGTGCCAGAATAGCTTGGCGCCTACAGGCGCCAAGCTATTCTGGCACCACCCTTGAACTATCATAGTTCATGGTCAATCCCTCTGCCGGCTAGGGTGAATGATCTTTCTTGGTTTTAGCGCATGTATATTAATGCACAAGGCTAATCCGACACTACCCTTTAACCTGTAGTGCCGCATGGGTTGATCCGTTATACGCTGTTCGCGCTAGACGTGAAAGAAATGCAGCGGTTTGTGCATGACTTATTAGTGCACTAGCAACCGACATTCCGTCTGTCAGTCTTGGCGCCGTTGCACGAAAAAAAAAAAAAAAAAAAAATCCGCTGACTGATTTCCTCCGTCTTAGTCAGAAAAGCGGTTTCGCCAGTGTCAGTCGTAATGTGTGCTGGTCTGTGATCACAGACCGGCCGCACACCTATTACTTATTATCGGTCCTGCCGCGCTTAGCCTAGTCCCAACGCTTGTTTCATCTAGTCTTAGCACTAGCAAGCAATCACTGAGATGCCGATACATGATACAACTCTAAAAAAGCACGAAAGACTTTCATGAATCCGTACCGGCCAGAAGTAGTGATATCAGGGAGGCCGCACGCCTGAGCGTCTCCCAGGGAGCAAAGGATCCTCGGGCTGACGTCGGCCGAAGCCTTTGGCCCGCGCACGGCCGTGCGCGGGCCAACCGCGGCCGACGTCGGCCCGAGGACCTTTTGCGAGGCCGCTTACTGGGCTATGTATGTATATATACCTGTCTCAGTCTCTTTTGCAGGCAGACTGAGTGAGGACTGAGGGCTGCAGTCAAGTGCTCCAATGTATCGGATTCTCCAAAAAGTAGCAAGCGTCAGGCGAAATTAGGCTCCTGCTTCATTTGACGGCATTTGACCTACCCCTGCCTGATTGCTTTTACACCCGGCACTTCTTACAGTCTCCTGCGCCGGGTATTCGTGGGAATCTTGCTGCAGGCAAGTGCTTCTGTAAACTTCAGGTCGATGAGTTCGACTGATGCCAGACTGGTTTTTGTCAGCTTACGAAAATAAAAAGATAAGCCTGCGAAAATCTAGACAGCAGGAACGTTGACAGCAGTAAGCTGAAATAGTCACAGCGGCAGGCCAATATATTTGGAATGCATCCATGGACAACGCATTGCAGCATACGGAACAATTGAAGGTCAACAAAAATATATAAAATATATACAAGAGACGATAAAACAATCTTTTTAAAAATGTAACAAACAAACAAACAAACAAGCGAAACTAACCCAAGACCAAACCAAACCAAACCAAACCAATCCAATCCAAAACAAAACAAAACAAAATCAAAAACAAAAACAAAAACAAAAACAAAAACAAAAACAAAACAAAACGGGGAGAGGGGGATGGGTGGGAGCTGGGGTCGGGGGTGGGTGTGGCTTCCTTATGCATTGCTTCCAGTCACTTACTTAGCGCACCCCTTTTTCCTATCTTTTTGTGCTTTGACCAAAGTAGATCTATGATCATTGGTCGATAATGCACAATTCTCTCCCCTGACAGTACTTTCTCCTACTTACTTGGTAATTACTTCTAAATTACAAGCACTGTTTTGGTCTCGTTTTTTAAAAAAAACAAACAAAACAAAACAAAACACAAAACACAAAACGCAAAACGAAAACCAGAAACAAAACAAAACAAAACAAAACAAAACAAAACAAAACAAAAGAGCATTAAAACTCCCAGAGTCTGATTTGTTGATTTCCAGTTTTCATTAAGAAATTACTGCCTTTTGCCCTTTGAGTCAGCTCCTTTGAGACTGCCGGGTTCGATAAACGGGCGCAGTTTGAAGGTCAGTCTGGTGACGATGGTGTGAGATGAGGAGGGGTGTGTGTGATGGTGAAGCAGGCGGTGGAAAAGGCAAACAAGGAAAGTAAACTCCACCCTTCTACATGAAGTAAGATCCTCATCAGCCCTTGTAGTTGGCAAAACTCACGACCGAGGTCTGCGCCACTTGAATCGTTAGCCGCCCTGTTAAGAGTCTACTTTTCAACGTTTCAGCTGAAGAAGGTCTCCGGGGGTTCAGCTGAAGACGGGGCGGGAAGACCTGTTCTTCTCATAACAGTCAATCTGCGGGCCTCAAGTTTTCACAGTTTTTTTCCCTCAAGTTATCCACCAGTTTTTCCAGCTCAACACCGTAGCAGTTTACTGTACGCACAGTCCGATGTACATCCATTCACAGGAGACATAGACTGTCATGAGTTCCTGCAGTGCAGGGACTCATGAGAATCTATACGTCTCGCTAGCAAAGATTTTGGCACAATTTTATCTTCAGGTTGAAGAAAGTCGTAGGGGGGTCGGCCAAATCCTTTCATGTACAAGAGGCACAGATTCTCATGAACCCCTGCGAATGCAAGGGCTCATGAAAATCTATGCCTCTTGCTGGCGTCAGTCTGGCTCGTTTATCTCCTCAGACTGAGGACAACGTCCAAGCTTACAGTTTCGCATGGACGGCCGGGCGGGGTCTGTTTTTACAATAGACTATGCCCGTCACTACCACTGTCAGTCCCGGCTCAGTCAAAAATGTAAACCCATAGTCTCTTCCGTGTGAGGATGCCAATGAGGCCAATCTCTGACTTCTAGGTGAGACATAGATTCTCATGAGATCCTACAGGAAGCTGCAGGATCTCATGAAACTCTATGCCTCTCGCAGACTAAGTTAAAACAAAACAAAAACAAAAACTCATGTTGTCAGATAAATTGTTCTACTTCGGCTTTGTTTGCTTTGGTTAGGGGGCAAGGCCGTTTGTTATTTATTATCGCAGTTTTGTTTTCATGGTAAAGTTTACTGTCATCGATGAAAAATGTTTTTGTTTTCAATGTAAAGTTTACTGTCACTGAATAAAAACAGTATTGTATTTGTGACACTACAGGGTTTTCTTTTCCCACGAAAGACTCATACATTTAACCCGCTCAGTGACGAGAAAATTTGACCACCACCTAAAACTACAAGAGGTATAGATCCTCATGCGCCCCTGCAGTTGCCTTGGCTCACGAGGATCTATGCCTCTTGCTGACACCACTTTGAATCCACGTCCCTGCGACAGCTAGGTGTTTGATAGTTTGAATTAACTCATTCTACACCAGACACACCACAGCAAGATAAGGATCGACCATGATAGTTCAAGGGTGATGCCAGAATAGCTTGGCGCCTATGGGCGCCAAGCTATTCTGGCTTCACCCTTGAACTATCATGGTCGATCTGTGTCATGCACTGCAATGCAGTCTTCAGAGAACAACGGCAAAAATTGATGATTTCGGTGTTGGGGTAGAATGAGTTAAAGGAAGATTGCAGATACACAGTCTGCGTTAGCTGACACTGAACGGGTTAATTTACTAAATTGAAACTCCAACGAAAACAACATTATCAGCCCACGCAGACCTCAAGCAGCTGTGAGATTTCAGAACCAAAACCACCTCCAGACCTCAACATAGTTCAGTATCAAATTCTTACGTTTTACCATACACGTATCATGACGTACTTATTTAATTAATCAACATCCAAGTCTGTAATTGCTTTGATAGAGATATCTCAAATGAGCTGGCTTATTACATCTTTACTCCGATTACCAAAATAACTTGCGCAGAGCCAAGATTAGATATGCACGCTAGGGGCGGATCTGGGGTTGGGGGGGTGGGGGGGGGGGGGGTTGGGGGTTCTTCGGGTTTCGGGACTCCCTCCTCCCACACACCCAAAATTCCTTAAAGTGCTATAACAAAGTCCCTTTTTGGGTGTTTACCCCCCCCCCCCTTCCCCCGTTTAATATTTAGTCGAATGGTGAGAGTCTTAACACCCCCCTTCCCCCCCCCCCCCTCCGCTTTTTGATTTTTCGGTGCCTGAAATCAACGTCTAGCGTCTGGGAGGCATTTTGTATCTGGTTGAAGATCCCAAACAGAAAGTTGGAACCCCCCCTCCCGAGGTAACTGATCCGCCCCTGCTGCACGCAGTATCTGGAACCTTATCGTGCGCTGGCCTAAACTGATATAGTTTTCGCGAACTGAAGGAACCAGACAAACGTTTTCATAAGATTTTTCGAGTTTCATTTCATACACAGGGATAGCACATTATCAATAAGGGACTACAGACTTGCAGGTACGTTTTGCAAGTTTGATTTTTTAATTTATTTGATTCACATTTTTTAAAACTCGTTGTGCCCGCGGTACGAAATACCCACATTTTGGAGTTATACTCTGAGGACTGCATTACAATTCAGGAGACAGATCAACCATGATAGTTGAAGGGTGGTGGCAGAATAGCTTGGCGCCTATAGGCGCCAAGGTATGATGCCACAAAACTTCAGCTATAATGGTCGAGCCATATCTTGCTGTGGTGTGTCGCTCGCAGAATGAGGTTTTTTTTTTTTTTTTTTTTTTTTTTTTTTAAAAGAAGCGCTTGTTGGTTACTCAATACAACAATATGAATCTGATCCTTTTCAGACAAGTTTCTCAGCTTTGTGAATTGTCCTATAATGTGTAATATCCAATTAACCCCTCAAATGCCGGGGCAAGGCGAACGATTTCCATCTGCAAGAGACATAAAACCTCATGACCCCCACGCGACTGCGGGGGCTCATGAGGATTTATGTCTCTTGTTAGTTCTTTGTTCTTTCAGCCTGCGTACGTCCCTCCATTTTTCCACCTGTGCTCTTTGCGCGAATTTCGGTCAGTGTGTAGTTATTTCGGACGCAAAATTCGTGATCACTGGAAACGAAGGAGTTAACACGCTCTAGACGTGCCGGCTGCATTCGGATACGCGGCTCATTCCGCGTATCCCTGATGCAACAGGTCTAGACAGAGTTAAATCGGTCGACGCTGGACGTGGACGTTTAAGATGAGTGCCATATTGACTTCACCGTCTTCCGAAGCCTTTAACCCAATCAGCCCAGACGCACTACAGCAGGAGATGGATCGACCATGATAATTCAAGGGTAGTGCCAGATTAGCTTGGCGCCTGTCGGCGCCAAGCTAATCTGGCACTACCCTTGAATTATCATGGACGATCCGTCTCCTGCAACAGGTGCATAGTCGTTAGATGATGCCTCCAAAATTCAGTTGGGAAATACGTGCGTCGGGCTGAATGGGTTAACACCATTAGTAAGTTCATGGAAATATTGTCATGACTCAGTATGTTTTTGTTATTTCAAAGTTTTCTTTGTCATTGTTCGCTTATGTTCGAGAGCAGGTACTCGATCATTCTTCAGGGGCGGATCAGTTACCTCGAGGCGTGGGAGGTAGGGGGAGGGGGCGGGTGGGGGGAGGGGGGGTTCCAACTTTTTGTTTGGGACCTTCAACCTGATACAAAGGCCAATCCGACGCTAGATCTTGCTTCTATGGGCCGAAAAATAGAAAAGCGTGGAAGGGGGGTGGGTGGGGGTTGGGTGGGGGGTGGGTGGGTGTTCAAACACCCCAAAAATGGGACTTCGTCATAGCATTTTAAAGAATTTTGGGTTGGGGGAAGGGGGGGGGGGGTCCGGAACCCCTGTAACCCCTCCCTGCCCCCCAGATCCGCCCCTGTTCTTAGACTATTCAGTTACGACAAATGTACCTCGATCCTGCCTTGGCATGGTGGATAGATGTTTTTTTGTATACCAACGGCCGAACATGGTCTGCCTGTTGAACACTCGACCAACACCCTCCTCCTTGCTCATACCACCGTAAAATGGATCGGCAAGAGGCAAAGATCCTTCTGAGCCCCCGCAAGTGCGGGGACACATGAGGATCTTTGCCTCTTGCAGATGGTTGGTGTTCAATGCATAACTAATTGGCTACACTTGATTACAGTCGGGGTTACCCAGTGACCCGATTTAAGCCAGCGGTTGGTAATGCGTAAAATCTTGTCAGGCATTACCCTTAATACAACTAAACAGCGACTCAGGATGCACTCTTGCGTTACAAATTGTTGGCAGTAGCCTATGTATATCACATTTTTTGTGGTTTGTATATACGGACTTGAAAACAGTCTGTGGTTCCTGCAATATTTGTTAATTCAGCTGACGCCAAAATACCCTAACTGTCCCAGGAACATGGATTCAAAGTGGCGTCGGCAAGAGGCATAGATCCTTATGAGCCCCCGCAGTTGCGGGGGCTCATGAGGATCTATGCCTCTTGCAGCTGGGTGGTGTTCATATTTTCTCGGCACTGAACGGGTTAAAACTTGACTTATCTATCTCCCTCGGCACCTGTTGGCTGGTTGGTGAATAGGGCATGTCCAGGCCACGAGAGTAATTGCAAGCAGCGATTGTCATCATTCTGATGAACAATTCTATGACTGTAATCTGTGAGGTACAACAAAAGGTGATTGTAGAGCTATTGCCACATATAGTATCGGTCAAACAGATTGAACACAAGGAGGAAAGCCGGACACAATAAGCTGATGAGGTCAGTAAGATAACATGATTAAGCAATCGGATCATCCATCTCTATCTATCTTTCTTTCTCTCGTAAATTGTTTTCCTCGATTTTCTTTCTTTGTATGCTGCGTTTGTTATCCTGTTGTGTTCTGGTTTGTTTACAGGACAGCTTGTAAGACAGGCATTGAGTTGCCTAATAGCTTTATCCTTTACTGAAATAACAAACAAACAAACACTGAAACAATGAAACAAACACTGACACAAACACTGAAACAAACAAATACTGAAATAAACACTGAAACAAACAAACAAGCAAACCGAACAAACTAACACAAAAACAAAACAAGAAACTCAAAAAAAAAAAACCACAAAAAAACAACAACAAACAAACACATAAGCAAAAAAACAACAACAAATAAACAAACAACCAGCCAACCAACCAACAAACCAAACCAACCAACCAACCAACCAACAACCAACAAACAAACAAACAAACAACACACGAACGAACGAATGACCGATCGACCGAAATTAGGAACAAACGAACGAACGCACGAAATAACGAAGGAAGGAAGGAAGGAACGAATGAGTGAATGAATGAACGAATGAATGAACGAGCGAACGAACAAACGAAAGTTATACAACCCCCCCCCCCCCCAAAAAAAAAAAAAAAAAAAAAAAAAAAAGTTCGACAAACCGACTAAAAGAACCTAAAGTATTACACTTCTGTATTTTAGGAAAAGAACCAAACCAAACTAAACCAAAACTAAACTACGTGTAACAAGACGGAAGTAGAAAAGGTGGGAGGGGTGGGGGTTGGGTGAGAGGGGTGGGGTGGGGATGGGGGTGGGGTGGGGTGGGGGTGAGGCTGCGCTGAGATACTGCACTGTAATTTGTAGCACGTGCCTGCTTCTTTAGCGGTCGTCAGCATAAAATGTCCCACAATGTTCAGCATCATAAACGCCCCCTTTCGACGGACGCAAAATGGTTAATGAGTTATGACCTAAGAACAGCTTTGGAGCAAAAGCGTCCGTCAAGCGCGTGTTGATGTAATTTACCCGCCAATGTAATTTATTGTTACGGTTTACTCAAGTGATACTCCGGTACCGGGCGCGCGAGGGTTCACTTGAATAAACCGTGATAATAAATTACACCCATGCACGCTCGACAGGTGCCTTTGCTTGTAGTCTGTTGTATCATGGGGTTTATTATTACTGAAACAATGGCTGCATCGTGGGCATTATCACAGACACAATGGCTGCTTCAGATGACCGGAGTAAGTCGATAATTGTATTTAACCCCATTAGCTGCCGGGCAAGGCGAACGCTACAACTGTGACCCAGATGCAAGAGACATAAATCCTCATGAGCCCCCGCGGTCGCGGGGGCTCATGAGGATTTATGTCTCTTGTTAGTCCTGTGTTCTCTGTGCACACGTTTGGTCCCGTTTCATTTGCGTTCAGTGCGGCCAGTCAGTGTGCAGTGATTTCAGACGCGAATTCCGCGATCACTGGCAGCGAAGGGCGGTCCGTGGCGCAGTGGTTAAGGCGCCTGCCACCAATGCCAAAGGTGCGCGGTTCGATACCGGGTTCCGGCGTTGGACTTTTCTCCTCTGGTAAGTGTCACCGTTAATTCGGGCGGACCGTCGGGGGTTCTTTCTCCGGGTACTCCGGTTCTTCCACTCCCCCCCCACCCCCCACACTTTGGTACCGGTCTCAGGCCACTTTACAAATTTCAAATACAAGCGATCAAAAATCTCTGTAACTTCAGTAGCTGACTGGCCCTTCGTTTGTCTTGTACTGTGTTTGTCTTAAATGGCGTAAAATCCGTGTCTGTTTCGTGAGTGTGTGAGGGTTTCAGGCGCGGCGCTTTGAGTCGATTTCCCCAAAATTGAGAAAAAGCGCCTATATAATAACAGTATTATTATTTTTTATTATTAATGCGGGTACTAGTCGCTATCATCAAAAGCATTGACGGATAGGACCCAGACTCTTACGATCTGTACACAGGCAAGAAAGTGTTAACCCCATTCACTGCCCGGGAAAATGCAAACACCAACCGGCAAGAGGTAAAGAACTTCATAAGCCCCCACCCCACCCCTACCCCCTTCTCCCTCCCCCCCCCACCACCCCGCAGATGTGGAGGCTGATGAGGTTATTGGTCGCTTGCTGGCACCATTTAAATGCAGGTTCATTGGGCGGATAAGGTTACTGATTTGGCGTGATATTCTTTTGCGATGACTATTTCCAAGGCCATGATTTTTAAACTTTATATCCGCCGGCAGTGATGAGTTTATGTGTGACTATTACTCGAATAGCATGATTTGTGTGTGCATTAACCCTTTCAGTGCCAGATAGTTGACGCAGATTGCGTTCCCGTTTGTTAATTCAGCTGACGCCAAAATACCCTAGCTGTCCCAGGAACATGGATTCAAAGTGGCGTCGGCAAGAGGCATAGATCCTCATGAGCCCCCGCAACTGCGGGGGCTCATGAGGATCTATGCCTCTTGCAGCTGGGTGGTGTTCATATTTTCCCGGCACTGAACGGGTTAAAACTTGACTTATATTATCTATCGCCCTCGATGGTTGGTGAATAGGGCATGACCAGGCCACGAGAGTAATTGCAAGCAGCGATTGTCATCTGATGAACAATTCTATGACTGTAATCTGTGAGGTACAACAAAAGGTGATTGTAGAGCTATTGCCACATATAGTATTGGTCAAACTGATTGAACACAAGGAGGAAAGCTGGACACAATGAGCTGATGAGGTCAGTAAGATAACATGATTAAGCAATCGGATCATCCATCTCTATCAGTCTCTCTTTCTTTCTCTCTTTAATTGTTTTCCTCGATTTTCGATTTTCTTTCTTTGTATGCTGCGTTTTTTCCCCTGTTGTGTTCTGTTTTGTTTACAGGACAGCTTGTAAGACAGGCATTGAGTTGCCTAATAGCTTTATCCTTTAAATAAAAGATTCATATCTCTCTCTCTCTCTCTCTCTCTCTCTCTCTCTCTCTCTCTCTCTCTCTCTCTCTCTCTCTCTCTCTCTCTCTCTCTCTCTCTCTCTCTCCCTCTCTCTCTCTCCCTCCCCCCTTTCTCTCTCCCCGTGCCCTGCTTTTGATTTACAGAAATTCTCTCTTGATGGTATTATATGAGAGCGTGTGGTGGGTAGGTATGAGTGTATGCGTGTGTGTGTGTGTGTGTGTGTGTGTGTGTGTGTGTGTGTGTGTGTGTGTTTGTATGTGTGTGTGTGTGTGTGATTGTGTGTGTGTGTGTGTGTGCGTGCGTGTGTGTGTGTGATTGTGTGTGTGTGTGTGTGTGTGTGCGCGCGCGTGCGTGTGTGTGTGTGTGCGTGCGTTTTTTCCCCTGTAGTTTGTAGCGAGGAAAAGAATGGGTAAACAGGTTTCCGCGCCTATTCTTTTATCCTTGGAAAGTTTCATTTCATTTCATTTCATTCTCTCTCTCTCTCTCTCTCTCTCTCTCTCTCTCTCTCTCTCTCTCTCTCTCTCTCTCTCTCTCTCTCTCTCTCTCTCTCTCTCTCTTTTAAAGTAATAATAACCGAAACACACTGACTGCTTCTGTATTCCGCTTTTAAACTGTTTTGACGTAGGAAAATCTATTAGTCAGTTGAAAAATAAACGCTCCTTTGGTCACGACGGCATTAATAGCTTCTTTTTAACACTGTCTGCCCCATATGTGGTTGAATCTTTAACATTTTTTA
>BTPG01000008.1:99453767-99456267 GCA_036245525.1 Semisulcospira habei | reverse complement strand
CCCACAGCGGACGTCATGTGTCCGTCTTTATTTGTGTGCGCCGGTGCGTTTTGATCAAAGTTTGGGTTAGAGAGGAGGGAAATGGATCAGAAGGATAGCCTTAAAAATATGAACTATAAGCTGCGAACAATACGGTAGTCTTTGGGATGAAATCATCTTGTTTGTTGTTGTCGTGACTCGCCAGCGGTGTAGCTGTAGCTGAGAAATTCATGACGGCTTAAACTTTTCATGAATATCAAATCGAAATCCAGACAAAAAGGTGACTGTCAAGCGTGTAAAATGCAAAGAAGTACCCAACGGAGAAAGAAACACGCTTAGAAAAGACAGTTACAACACAAGTTATTAATATTTCGGATAAATACCCTTTGTAAAAAATAGACAAACAGAGAGATCAGTCGCTACTTAAAGACATTCCTTCTGCGATTGAAAACTGAAGATAAGTGAGCGACTGATCTCTCTGTCTATTTTGACAAAGGGTATTTACCCGAAATATTCATACATTGTGTTGTAACTGTCTTTTCTAAGCGTGTTTCTTTCTCCGTTGGGTACTTCTTCTTATCAAATCGAAGTTTTTACAGTGAAGCCTCCATGACAGACCCCCCCCCCCCCCATTTCCCCGCCTTCCCACCCCCAATACACAAGCTGTACACCCCACTTCTCACAGTTTGCCTTTAGTTTAGCCATATGTGTACCTTCTCTTAAATCGGCATTGTACGTACTTTTCCGCCGCGAGATGGCTTTATTTGCTTGTTCGGTAACTATACTTGCGAGCAAAAGAAATGTGACGTTTTCGGAATCATCGGAAACACTAAAAGTCGCACTTCTCTTGCTCGTCTAACTCAGTCCTACGCACTCCTGTGCTAAGAAAGCATGTGTACTAGGAAAACAAATTTAGGGCATGTGGCTTAGTGAAAGCGTCAGTACAAGCGCGACAAGGCATTCTTCAGTCAAGTGGTGCGGCCTGTCATTTGACTCTGCGACCGCATGCCTGTAATCTAAGACACACTGATTACCGTTATGTGTGTGTGCGAGCGCCTGCAATCCAGTCCCCTAGCTCTTCGCCCGTACAGAAATAGACTTAGCTGAATCCGTTAATTCACTCCATCTGTGAAGTAGACTGGAAGTAAGGACTATATAAATCATGCCGAAACATGTGGGCAAGGGGCATAGATTCTCATGAAAAGTCCTTCATAAGTATAAGGCGTGGCTGTGGTTACTATGTCATGGCATAGCCGACATTTGGCAAAAGGTGGTATGTCATTTAGTGTTTACAAAAGCGAGATTTTCATTGCTATAAAATGAAAATCGTGCTTTTCGGCTAAAAAGAATACATACTGACTTTTTCCAGGACGGCAGACTTATCTCGAAAGCACTCCATCATGTAACAGTTCCACTTCTGGAAACATAGATTAAAATACGGCAGGCTTAAATGGAATAACCGGAGGCCAAGGAGTACTAGTACTCCTTGCCGGAGGCTTATGATTTAGATCCGTTTTGCTCACAAGGACCTAGTGACCACGGCTGCGTTGCACGACAAGACGTAGATCGTGCAGCCGCAGATCACCACGCAAAGGTTTACAATCTGTCATGCAACTCAGTTCAGAGCGTTGTATAGTGTACACATAAGCCTGCGGCCAGACAGACAGAGAGTGAGACAGATCATGATTAGATGTTATATATGAGGAATTGTCGAGACAAAGCTGTGCTGTAGTGTTTGCATTGCTCATGAATCTTTTTTTATAGCTTATCTGGAGCCCTGGCGGCTGGACAGGCTTGCACGCACACACGTCATTAGCGGTCATTGATCACGATGTATTATGTAGATGATGTGGTGATACAGGTAGAGCACTCATTGATCGCCATGTATTACTTATGCGGTGACGTATTTAGACATGTGGACAGTTTTCATCTGCAAGAGACATAGATGTGCATGAGTCCCTGCAACTGCAGAGACTCATGAACATCTGTGCCTCTTGCTCGTAGCGATCGTTTTTATTTACATCCTTACTGAGATTGGGGAAACGATTACAAGCAGCCTACTCACTGATCACAATGAGTTATTGCATGTGGACGTATGGCTGACATCTATGCAGTTTCTGAATAAGATTCTCCAAGATTCTATACTGACGAGCAAAAGAAATGCGACATCATTAGTGTCATCGGAAACACTGAAGTGTTTCCGATGACACGAATGATGCCGCATTTCTTTCGCTAGTCAGTATACAAGATTTTCCCATCTGCAAGAGGCAGAGACTCTCATGAACTGCAGGGACTCACGAAGGTCTAAGCTTAGTCTTGCTCGCAAAGATCGTCCTCAGTTACTCATTTACGTCAGTCCTGTAGCTATTGACCAGGATGAGAAGAGTTTTTGTAGGTACGAGGCAGAGAGATCAACTGAGTGAATGAAATCATCTCCTCATGCCAGTAACCAAAGCTTATAGTTATATTGTCTTGAGTTCCTGGGACTCATGCGATTCTATGGCGCTTGCTCCCAAAGACA
>BTPG01000008.1:99411267-99448767 GCA_036245525.1 Semisulcospira habei | reverse complement strand
CTTACATAATCCTCAGGCTGAGTAAGGTAGAGGTGCCGTTTGCGTCTTGGCGGAACAGGCTCAGCCCGCTCTGTCCACACTGGTTGTCTCCCTCGATTCGCTACCGCTAGCCAGCGGTAGCGAATCGAAGGAGACAACCAGTGTGCACGTGTGTCGTGACTCTCAGGGGCTCGCGAGAATCTATCTAGACTATGATTCGGCTATGTCTACTTAGGCCTCAGATTGAGGTAGTTAGAGGTGTTTGCGTCTGCGACTGCACGGCACAGCCCCTGTGTGGGGATTAGGAGTCTCGGGCTCATACAGGTGTAGACTGTGGGCCTCGCCAGTCAGACAGGCATTTGTAATGCCTCTCGCCACCCGAGCCGAGCAGTGTGTGTGCGTGGCCGATAAATGTGTGCCTTAACCACATCTCTTGTTTACTAACGGCGTGTGCGCAAGTTTTATCAGTACCCCTAATAGACATGTGCTCTCAACATAGAAGTGTGTTTGATTTTACCGAGCAGGCTTGAAATTCCCCACCGTGTATCTAGGTGTTAACTGTTTGATTTCCGCTCTCACAGCCGGGTTGGACTGAGTTGGCTTGGACTGTTCCTCTTCGTGAATCTATAGGCCGTGTTGACTTGACTCATGCCAGGTAGGCCGTTTAGTCTGTCCACGTTTTTGTGTTGTCAACTGTGACCTCCTTGACGGAGTGAAAACAAGTCGGATTCCTACATTGTGTAGCAAGTTGCCGGGTGACTGAAACAATGTGTAACAAATTGGATGATGTTTCAGAACTTTTGTTGTCGTCTGAAAAGCCACGAGTGTCCGGGTGTGCGACTCAAGTTCTGACAGTGGACTGAGTCTTGAAGTCCAGCTAACTGCGTCTCAGTCACTGAGTTTGACTAGTGACTTTGCCGCGGACGGTAAGTTGAGTCCACGTTTCTGTCTTGTCAACTACAATGACCTATTCTGTCGGCGGACGGAGTGACAAGTCACAAAGTTCAGTAGTGCTGCCCGGGTCTGTCATTTAGCCCGTATCAGACTCATTCGGAATACACCAGTGTCAGTGTGAAATAAGTTTGACTAAAATAATTCAAGGTTAGTGCCAGAATAGCTTGGCGCCTCTAGGCACCAAGCTATGCTGGCACCACCCTTGATCTAAAGCCATTGGCCCGTCTATATCCCTATCCTTAAGTACTATAATGTAGCGGCTTGCATATATGGCAGTGTATAAGTTTGGAGCTTTTAGCCTCAGTATGATATGGGTTAGTTAGCCGACCTCCCGGCTCCGCTGAGACAGGCCAATGTCCAAAACTAGGATCACAGAATAGCAGCACTCAAATTAACCCTTTGGTCGCTGTCGGTAGCGCTTTTTGTCGCGATCATTTCTTGACTGAGGAATCATCGCGACACTAAAAAGTGCCACTCTGACAGCCGGCAAAAGGCTAAGACTGCTTTTCAGAGTTATACTTAGTGTATTACTATCCCGTCGTCATTCTCCCGTGACATGATAACCATAGCCCGGGATGACTTGGCTTACCATGTTGTCCGCCGAATAACTTTCGTTAGTGACAGGCCAGTCATGTTTCACCCTTTAGCCCCAAGGTCCCATTTCTCAAATTTTGGAGGTGTTAGCTTACGACTATGTACCACTGAGCTGCAGGAGATGGGTTGACCATGATAATTCAAGGGTAGTGCCAGATTAGCTTGGCGCCTTCAGGCGCCAAGCTAATCTGGCACTACCTTCGAATTATCATGGTCGATCCATCTCCTGCTGTAGGGATCCGGGGCTAAAAGGGTTAAGAGTTCTTCCACACTGGTTGTCTTCCTCGATTTGCTGCGATCAACGAAGCAAATCGAGGAAGACAACCAGTGTGGATTTTTTTTCTTCTTCTGGTCTGCCGTTGGTAAGTTCATCTGTTTACTTCTCTTCGTGTCCTGCGCTGTCATAACTTGCCTTGCCAGACACTGGCCGTTGTGTCATTTGCACACTAAGCTAATAACTCGCCCATTACTAGTATAATGACTAGGCCCATGGCTTTATTACGCTGGTTTATCACGCGTAAACGTTTTCGCGTACCGGCATCCACCCACGGTACTCTTTAACCCTTTTAGTCCTGACTCCGTGACACTCTAACACTGATCAGGATAGGTAATGATGCAATATACACCGTATACATGCATATAGTTCAAGCTATTCTAGCGCCACCCTTGAAATGTCATGCTCGACCTGTCTCTTATAGTCAATCCAGACCAAAAAGGTGACTGCTTCAGTTGCCACATTCCTTCTGCCATTGAAGATAAGTAGCGGCTAATCTCTATGTTTGTTTGTTTGTCTATTTTGACAAAGGGTATTTACCCGAAATATTAATAAATTGTGTTGTACCCGTCTTTTCTAAGCGTGTTTCTTTCTCCGTTGGGTACTTCTTATAGTCAGCAGAGTAACTTGAAGCATATTGAGCGAGGGGCTCAATGCCGTGTTACTCAACTGCTGCAGTGCAGGAGGCCATGAAGACTGAATTTCTCTGCGGAAAACATCACGGTGAACGCACGCCTTGCGCGAAAACACTATCAGTCTACGGAACACCGCAGTTCAATACATGTCGTGAAGTCAGCAAGTGACACAGAACCTTATGAGTCCCCGCAGATGCGGAGACTCATGAGGTTCTGTGCCTTTTACAGTTGGGTGATTATCGCATCAGTCACTGGCGGCAATCATTGTTAACTCATCCATCCCGACGCACGTATTACCCAAATTTTGGAGGAGGCGTCATCTAATGACTATGCATCAGTTGCGACAGGCGCCAAGCTCATCTGGCACTACCCTTAAATTATCATGGTCGACCCGTCTCCTGCTGGAGTGCGTCAGGGCTGAATGGGTTAAATCATGGAACGACAACTGTGGTACTGATATTCACGGCACGGCGCATTGCCATCAAATCAGCGCAGAATTCCCTCAATTGTACATTTCAGCCTGGCTTGTCTAACGATTCCATCAAAATGATGCTTCCAAAAATGATAGCCTGAGTGAACTTTGCCGCGTTTACCCTGGGCCCTTTTCAGCGCGGGCGATCGAAAGTGCTTGTAACGTTCTGAAAGCCCTATTATAGCCGCCGGCTCTAAACTCAATGGCCGCCCAAGCTCCTTGGTGTGAGAAAGGGAGATGTAAGAAAACATGAGCCAATGGCAATAATATAATGACGAGCAAACGAAACGCGAATGACATTTTTGGAATCGCACATCGTTTACTCGTCAGTGTATTAATCTTTCCAGGCACGTATTTATCGTATCATTATGTCCATGTTCACAGGCTGGCAGGCATTAATGGCATACATGGCATAAATATTTTATGGTATTGGGACAGATATGGCCGGGCTGTGCTCGCGAGAGACTCAGAAGATCTAATGAGCCGCTGGCAAAATACACTGCCTGATACCTTTAAAGCCTTTGACTCCCAGAGCTAAATGACAATGGCCGGAAGTCATTAATTTAGTTCTGGGAGTCAACGGACTAAGTCCAAGAGCCCTCAGTCATCCGCGAAAGGCGTAGATTTTCATGGACTTCTCAGTGTAGACATCAGTAACTTATCATGTAAAAGGCATAGATTTTCATGAATCCCTCAGCCACACGCAAAAGGCACAGATATTCATAGACCCCCCGTCTGCCAGAGGCATAGATTTTCATGAGCGCCCTGCGCCTGCAGGGGCTAATGAAAATCTATACCTCTTGCACAGAAAGAACTGTCGATAAAGTTCTGAAAGAGCCTGATTACTCAACTGTCAGACTGTGTTCCCTAGGTTTCATCGACTAAACCGCACGTTTACACGGGGATTCGACTGGAGTGACGAGCCGGCCACTGCGTGTGGGCACCCAATCACTGAGTGTATCGAGAACCGTTCGCGTATGTAACAACTAGAGATACCCGAATAGGCAAGAGGTATAGATCCCCATGAACCCCCGCATTCGCGGGGGCTCACGAGGATCTATAACTCTTGCAAACCGCGTTCAAATCCGTATGCCTAAAGGCAGACGAGGTTATTGCGGACGGTGAGATTGCGATCGTTTCGAAGAGATCATTACAGGACTCGTGTTTAGAGCGGGCCATGCACATGTGACAACGAGGTGACATCCTCGCTAATAGTAGGAACGTCTGTCTGGCACTTTATACCTGCTGCCAGAGAGAGCGATTATCGACGCCACGTGGCCTTGATTCTCTGGCTTCAGTAGTCTGTTATTTGAGTTGACTTGGCCAGATTTAGCGCTCATGTCAAGATCTCGGTATCGACTCAGTGTGTGTAGCGGGACTCTGTTCAAGTTAAGCCTGTAAGTATATTGGATGATTTACTTTAAAAGCTTCAAAGTACCATTACGCATAAATCTGAAGACACATTTCAGAACCATTTGTTTTGGTTATGCCTTGTCGACACACCTAATAAACTTTAATAAGCAGTTTGAATACGCAGCAAAAGCACACGCGTAATCGCACTTATTTATTCCTCGCGGCCGCCGTTAGAGTGTCAGTCTATTTTTTTTTAGCTGTTTCTCGTACTGAAAGCGTTGTATTTCTGAAACGGAGTTGAGTCATTTTCAGGTTACTTGATATCAAGACGACGTGCGCTGAACTGGATCCTGTGTCTAAATGAACCATAGCTAGACTTGTGTGAAGCGTTTCGTAACCATCTGTTACAGAAGTGTATCTTTGAACAGGAAGGTACGGCGGTAGTGGGCCTCTAAAGTGCGGTCCGACAGATCTGTACGGAAATCAGTGCACGAGCCGCATATTCACGTACACAAAACTTCGGATTATAACAAATGGCCTTGGGACCCGAATTTGTTACAGTCTACTTCGCTTATAACAAAGTCGGTTATAACACAAATCTGAGATAACAACACTTCTTCCAGAGTGATCTGACATCACTCTTTCTATGTAAATTACTTCGTTTATAACTACAAACATCGGATATGACAACAAGACAATCTGGGTCCTCTGGCGATTTTGTTGTATCTGAAGTAGTTTACAGTGTATATATCCAAAGTTTGTTAAAAGCGAAATTGTTTACGTCAGAAGAACAGCCGGCGTACAGCGTAGTCGAGACTACTGCACTATCCCGAATGTTGTCATCCGACCTTGCCAAAAAGTGAAATTTACTGTGCCGCTGACGTAAAATTTAGTAAGACAGAAACCCAATGGCGGCGCAAAAGACCATCGGGCCGATGTCGGCCGCCGTTGGCCCGCGTACTGACACACCTGTTGCAGTTTGCGTTTGTTATGTTGTTCTCATACAGGCCGGAAGTGGCGCACGCAGGTTTGGCATGGATAATCCGTTCGGGCTAAGGACTAAAAAAATCACAGATCAGCACACACTTGTACAGTGCAGCCTGTTTCAGCAACCACTTAAAAAAATTCTTTAAAAGGCAGGTGCTCTCTCTCTCAGGAGAAGTATTAAAACGTCAGCAGTGTCACCTGTCATTAAAGACCATCATTCAGGTGCCGACAGCCACCTGAATGACGGTCTTTAATGACAGGTGATTTTGCTTATGGGATGGTCGCTCAAAACACGTTCTCCTATTATGAAAGGTTGTAGGTCACGTGCGTCATGTGTTGTTCAGTCACAAGCCAGAGGTGTTCGCCCACGTGTGGAATTTGCAATTTAGTTGTTGAAAGGATTTTATTTTTTATGCCGATGGCCTCTAATTGTGCTACGCATGAGTGACTGACTTTTGTATTGGACCTTTTCTGCCCTAGAGACACCGCTTTACCAAGTGTTGTTTCATTGTTTACAAAGGCGCCCTCCCCGTTCATGCATAACAACATGATATTACGGTATGCACCACAGAGGAGAACTGTGAATCAGACAGAGAGAGAGAGAGAGAGAGAGAGAGAGAGAGAGAGAGAGAGAGAGAGAGAGAGAGAGAGAGAGAGACGAACGAACGAACGAACGAAACTTTATTTTCCAAGGATTGAGACATTAGGCGCGCAGGCCTTTGTTACAATCTGTCTTTGCTAAGCTACTTAAAAATAAAAAATAAAAAAAAGAGAGAGAGAGAGAGAGAGAGAGAGAGAGAGAGAGAGAGAGAGAGAGAGAGAGAGAGAGAGAGAGAGAGCAATGAAATTTTATTTCATTTTACAACGGTAAAAGTATTTTAGTTACAAGACCGATTTTCAGAGAGAGAGAGAGAGAGAGAGAGAGAGAGAGAGAGAGAGAGAGAGAGAGAGAGAGAGAGAGAGAGAGAGAGACAGAGACAGACAGACAGACAGATCATTGTGGATGTAAATAAACTAAGTACTAAATAACTAAATAAAGGAAACATATCCTTTTTATGGACAATGAGTTTCTTTATGATAGTGAAGTGTTACTTAAAAATGAAATGTTGAAAGTAAATTGAATTTACATACATGTGTGTCCTGAAATATTGCTGTTTTGTTTCATGTTAATATCCTCTACGCACACACCTAAATGTGATACAGTGTAATACTAAAGAATCTTGAATCTTCACACTTGATTCTTTACCACCGTGGCTAAACCCTGCCGCGTATAAATTCTTCATCTCCTTCATCAGATTCACACGAAGGGCCCTTCAGCTTGTATCGGGCGTGCGAGGGTTCACGCGCATAATCCTGCAATCCTAGTACTGTTTAATTACAACGTGACGGGCGCCTTTGGAAATATCTGCTTCTAGAAATCAAAACTTTCGATTTATCTCCAATCAAGCGTCCGTCAGTTTGCCTTTATTTGGCATGGCGCAATAAATTTAATTTTTTTAATCTGAATCTGATTTTAAACGATAACTGATTAGATGTGTTTGATACTGTCTTGCCGGCAACACTTGTTTTGGGGAAAGTATTACTAAATGCTCAAAGGGCCATCTGGCCGCAGCGGCGGCCGACGTCGGCCAGATGGCCTTAGCGCACTGGGTAGCCACGCTTTGCAACTGCACGGGCCAACTCAGACTGACATCGACTCGAGGACCTTTTGCGTAACACACAGGCTGTTTCCTTTTTGCGGATGTATGTATGTATGTATGTATTATATATATATATATAAGATAGATAGATATATATATATATATATAGTATATATATATATATATATATATATATATATATATATATATATATATATATATATATATATATATAGAGAGAGAGAGAGAGAGAGATAGATAGATATATATATATATATATTGGCCACAAAAGCTAATTTTAATGAGGTGCACACAATCCTGTGAAACATATGAACGGGTAAACACTGTTGACTTTGCCTCATCTGGGATAATTGTTATATGTCAGCAATGCGATTTACTGTGTGCATAAATAAACCTGTGATTCTGCGCATATCACTGCTTCTCTTTGTCCCCCCCCCCCTCTCTCTCTCTCTCTCTCTCTCTCTCTCTCTCTCTCTCTCTCTCTCTCTCAGTCTCTAGTCACCCCCCTCCCCCCCTCTCTCTCTCGCTCAGTCTCTCTCTCTCGCTCTCTCTCTCTCTCTCTCTCTCTTGATGTCAACTTTAACTTAAACTTGCTAACCAACCTTTCGTCATAAATCAGGTCTCTCGCTTTGGTTTCTCGATTGTTGTGACTGTTGTCATCCGACACTGAGATATGTCTTATACCGAACCGGATCAGGATCTGGATTTTATTTAACGTCTTTTCACACATTGGTGATATTAGACATAAAAAAAAACCCCAAAACCAACAACAACAACAACAACAAAAAAAAAAAAAAACCCAAAAAAAAAAAAAAAAAAACAACAACCAAACACGCAACTTGTGAATATCAAAGAATATCAATAATTAACATCCATCCACATACACAAATTACTTATTATAATAGTTTACCCACCAGACTATGAATTACGATATTAACTATTGGAATTGTAATATTTTTATGTAAGATGTCAAACATAATTATTTTCTGCTAATTTTTCAACTGTTATGTTATTTTTTATTTTATACCGAACCGGTCCACCAGCGAAAGACATAGATTTTCATCAGCCCCTGCAGCTGCTGGGACTGTTGAAACTCTGTGCCTCTTGCTAGTAACAATAGCTCTATTTGTTCACCCGACGGAGGTCATCAGCTTGTGTGTATACACGTGGATATGTCAAGTCAAGTTGGCACGCCATCGCCGCTATGTGAAGTCGGCAGAAACATTTGTCTCCAATGTGTCAGGTTTTGACAAGCGAGAAGGGTAGGGAAGGTGTGTGTGTGTGTGTGTGTGTGTGTGTGTGTGTGTGTGTGTGTGTGTGTGTGTGTGTGTGTGTGTGTGTGTGTGTGTGTAGAGGGAGAGGGGAGAGGGGTGGGGGGTGGGGTTAGAGATACTCGTCTGCTATCGCTCAGCGCTCACCTTTCCCCACAGCCGAGTTCTCACAGTGGTAAAATTCACGCGGCAATATCCGTTGCACATTTTACTTCCTCCGGAACCGGAAATGAAATATGCGAAATTGCCGGGTGAATTGTCTGGGGGCCACCGTTGAAGACAGGGCGTACTGGCAATAGATTCTCCATTTCAAAATCAGCGTGTGAAGAACAAGAGAAAGACGTTTCTAATATTAAATGAAATCTAAAATACGCACTGAGGTGCTTTTCAAGTGAAATCATTGTGAATTCAGTGCGGTGAAAGTTGATATTCCAAGCGATCAAAGGAACATGGATACAAAGTGGATTCAGTAAGAGGCGTAGATCCTCATGAGCCCCCCGCAGTTGCGGGGGCTCATGCGGTTCTATAGATCTTGCATCTGGGTGAAGTCAATGAAGGGGCTACTACTTGATTTAACTTTCGCCATTTTTATATACAAAACTTCGGTAATTAGTTATGTATGCCAACAATCTATGTCTTCTTTCAGTCGCTTTACACTTTTTCTCATTGTACTGGCTCTATTCGACTTTTTTTTCATGGTCGCCCGTTCTCATGACAACGGGAGTCTTCTTATCACATGATACCAACAAAGTAAAATGTGATAAGTAGACTCACTTCTTAATGTCAGTTACGATGACAACGTTACTCGCTGAGCAAAGCGTTCTCCCCCAAATACGTCTTTGGCCAAACACATTTCTAAGTACAAACACGCCCTAATCGTTATTCAGTCAACATACAAAACATAAATGAATAAATGGATAATTTCGATAACAAAAACGACAGGAAAATTCAACCTAAGGCCCTATGCTATACGTTCGAAACGGCGAAGAAACAAGAAGCTGGATAAATAAGAATTGCGGGGGTTATTCGACAAAATAATTGTTCGGCCTACATTGCCAATTTCATACAAAGGAATGACTGAAAATGTGTTAAATTAAAAATACCATAGAGAGAAATTCCAGGCAATTGCGGTTCACGCGATGAGTTGTTGACCGACAGTCGAAAGCATTGAGATTTGCGTCCCCCGCATTTCTACGTCACACGCACGCTGCTGGGGTTCTTTCAAGGTTATACAACGTGCCAAATAGTTTTTACAGTTGAAGACAAATTTGTTGTGTTACGAGTTAGGTTTTGCTAGTGGCTTTTCAAGTGTGGCCTCTCCGTCGGGTGCGATCGGAGGGGGGGGGGGGGGAGGGGGAGGGTGTCAATGTCGGAGGTAAGAGTCGAGGGCTAAAGCCCTCGACTCTTACTTCCGACATTAACCTCCCCCCCCCCCCACCCCCCTGACCGGACCCTCGAGGCGACACTAAAACCTCTGGCAAAGCCTAACTCGTAATACAACTAACAATGCTCATGCTTTGGTAGGACATGACCCCAGTACCAAACTAGGCGCGAGGAACGAAATGAACACCCTCCTACCTACCTCCTCCCCATTGTCCCTACCCGAACCCTCAAAGCCCCTCTTACCTACTATCAACCTATAACCTTACCCGCACCTCTCCTTCCCTCTTATCCTACTCATCCCCCTCTTCTCCCACCCCATCCCCCCCCCCTCACCCCCACCTCCCCTACCCACTACCCACCACCCCCCCTCCCTCCCAACCTCTTTCTCCCTACCTCTCCAAACCGCTCCTCCCCCCCAGCCATTAACTGATATTAATTTGTTCATGTGTGCTGGTCAGTGATTTATGACCTTTCGTTTCTAGACCTTAACGCATTCTGCCCCAGGACCGAAATCCCCAAAATTTGAAGGTGCTATCTGAAGGACTGTATTACAATTCTACAGACAGATCGAGCATGATAGTTCAAGGGTGGTGCCAGAATAGCTTGGCGCCTATGGGCGCCAAGCTATTCTGGCACCACCCTTGGACTGTCATGCTCGATCCATGTTTGGCTGTGGTCTGTCGGGGCTGAATGAGTTAAGGTCCAAAATCGTATTAGTATCATCACAGGTATTTTCATTTTTGTGTCTCATCTATGTTATTACTTCTCGTCCGCAAGCATTCCCTTCGCACCTTACCAAACATGCGGAAATGTCAGGCGCATATTGGTTTCAGGATCAGTGATTTGCACGATATATTGAAATGCCACTAAGATGATATGCTTGCGAGCTGCCTTAAATGCCACTAAGATATGTTTGCGAGCTGCCTTATTTTTGTTTAATTTGTGAGATTTATACTTCAACGCAACATTGGCTGAAGAAGGCTAGTAAAACCTATACACACTCCCAATGTCGTGCTGGATGATTTTGTTGTCTTCTCCATGATATGTTTCTTTGTTAGCAGGTTGTACTTAAAATCAAGCTTGAGCTGTACAACACTGAAACAAAGAGTGCTCAAAAGTCTCATTGCACAGAAATACCCAAAGAAAGAAAGAAACTCGCATAGAAAGGACAAGTGCAACACAATGCGTTGTGTTTGTCGTTTTTAAGTGTGTTTCATTTTTATGTCGGGTGTTTCTTTGCATTTTACGGCGCTTGGCAGTCACCTTTTTTTTAGCAGGATGTAAAAAAAAATCTCGTGAGAGAGAAATACGTTTATAAAGGACAAGTCAAGTTCAACATGCTGCAAATATGGACTTGTCCTCTTTAAGCTTGTTTCCGTCTTTTGTTGGGAATTTCTTTGCATTTCATTCGCTTGGCAGTCACCTTTATGGGTCTGGATTTAATGTCTCACGTCCTCCCCGTTCACACATTAATCCCAGAGGCAATAAAAAAAAGAAAAGATCGACCATGATAGTTCAAGGCTGGTGCCAGAATAGCTTGGCGCCTCTAGGCGCCAAGCTATTCTGGTACCACCCTTGAACTATCATGGTCGACGAATCGCGGCCTCAATTGGTAGACAGTCTTTATACAGAGGCTGCACTATCTCGGGATTTTCGACCTCAAACTTAATGCGTTGAAACACATCTAGGGGAAAGCTTGTTTTTCCCCTTTCAGCCAGATAATGAGAAGTGCAGTGGTCCCGAAGTTCCTCAACCACCCCCGTTTCGTCTGCAAGAAGCATAGATTCTCATGAGCCCTTGCAGTCGTCTCTTGCCTGTAAGTACCTCCATGCATTAGTTTCTACAGAAAGAGGTGGTTATAGAATGGCGTTCTGTTTTCGACTGGTCCCGTGTGCCCATACATAGTGGGAGATGTTTTCCCTCCCCGCCTGCTACTGTAACTGAAGCATAGATTCTCATGAGCCCTTGCAGTCGCCTCTTGCCTGTAAGTACCTCCATGCATTAGCTTCTACAGAAAGAGGTGTTATGGAATCGACGAATCGCCGCCGGCCTCAACTGGTAGGCCGTCTTTATACAGGTGCTGCACTATCTCGGGATTTTCGACCTCAAACTTAATGCGTTGAAACACGATGGAAAACGATCTAGGGGAAAGCTTGTTTTTTTCCCCTTTCAGCCAGATAATGAGAAGTGCAGTGGTCCCGAAGTTCCTCAACCACTCCCTTTTCGTCTGCAAGAGGCATAGATTCTCATGAGCCCTTGCAGTCGTCTCTTGCCTGTAAGTACCTCCATGCATTAGCTTCTACAGAAAGAGGTGGTTATAGAATGGCGTTCTGTTTTCGACTGGTCCCGTGTGCCCATACATAGTGGGAGATGTTTTCCCTCCCCGCCTGCTACTGTAACTGTATTGGGGCTTCTTTTCAGTCATGAGTTTCCCACCCAAAAACATCCTTTCACTTAGTACCGATCGTGAATTTCCCTTTCACTTAATTTTCCACTCGAAAAATTCCTTTAACATTGCCTCCCCAACCCAACCGACCCCACCCACCACAAAAAAAGGAAGGAAAAAAGTCACTGTCACAACAACACCCGATCAGCTGAAGTCTTCTGGACTGACCGGTTTTACCACCACAGGAAATTTCTGTAACTTTTGTCAAGAATGGTAGTACAATGTTTTGTTAACTCATTCGAGACGCGCCGCACCCGGATACATCTGAATGCAGGACGCCTCAAAGCTCAACAGCACCGCAGACAATATAAATTTCCGTATCGTAGTGGATAGTGGTCTCCTTTCAGCGAATATCCCACCCACACTGAAAATCTCTAAGTCGGGTGAACTTGGCGAAAGCGGTAGCGTATGGTGTGACGCACAGACGATTGTGTTCAATTTTCTGATTTCCCGGTGGTGGCTATAAACCTATATCTTCCTCTTAAGTTTCCGTTCGTCTGGGCGAGAGAGCGAGCGAGCGAGAGAGAGAACGAACGAACGAACGAACGAAACTTTATTTTTCAAGGATTGAGATATTAGGCGCGCAGGCCTTTCTTACAATCTGTCCTTGCTAAGCTACTTTCAAAAAAAAAAAAAAAAAAAAAAAAAAAAGGGACACCAACCAAACAACAAAAACTAACTAATAATAAACGTCACACACACGCATACACACACGCACACAGGCACACATATACATGTACTCGTGCACATGCGCACTTTGTACATACACATACACAAGAACGTGCGCACATAGAGAGAGAGAGAGAGAGAGAGAGAGAGAGAGAGAGAGAGAGAGAGAGAGAGAGAGAGAGAGAGAGAGAGAGAGAGAGAGAGAGAGAGAGAGATGGTAAATAATAGCAATAGCAACGATAGCTACGAACACCAACAATAAGTCATTCAGGCCGACGGCCGTATTTCCCAAATTTTTGGAGGCGTCATCTAATGACTTTGCACCAGTTGCAGGAGATGGATCGACCATGATAATTCAAGGGCAGTGCCAGATTAGCTTAGCGCCGACACTGAGGCCCAAGCTAATCTGGCACTACCCTTGAATTATCACGGTCGACCCATCTCCTGTTGTAGTGCGTCATGGCTGAAAGGGATAACAGTAGCACGTATTCCATTATGTCTTTGCTCGGTAATGGGTTATTCCAAGTTCCATATGTACACTGCACAGACCACTTCATTTTTTTCGAGACGTGTCGCATACGGATACGCGGCAAAGTCGCGTATTCGTATGCGGCACGTCGCGAATGAATGAATTATCTCAAGCGCTAGTTGTTCGAAGCTTTTATTTTGAAAATTACCCACAGTGTGACTTTCCGTTTTTCCCCTTCCGTGTAGGGGAATTTCAATGACTGATTAGGGCAAGAAAAGGGTCCGTCGCACTTTTCAGTTCCTTCTACAGTCTCAGTGCCGCACAAGGCCTGAGTGTTGAATCAGCACAACAGCTCAGTTTATGGTCAATGTTTCGCGTGTGCATAGGCTGTGGATTCAGCAGAGCTTAAGTCTGTAGACAGTTCAAATGGATGAGATTATGTTTAAAGCGACCTGCTCCACGGCGTGCTTTGATTGTTGAAGTTTGCCGATACAACTCGTTCTCACAGTTTACTTTCCTCACATACCACTTCACTACCCTTCGTTTCACAAACCATGTGAGTATACATATGTAACCGGTTTTCTACTGACTTTCTCTGGTTCGTGTGCGTGTGTGTGTGTGTATGTGTGTGGCGGGGGGGGGGGGGGAGGGGGAAGGGGGGGGGGAGAGGGGAGACTCTCCTGCGTACACTGATAGGAGAAAAAGAGCAGAACAGTTTTTCATCTTACTTTAAAAAAAAAGTTAAGTTAGTCCTTCAGTCCAGCATTTTATTGTTAAACATATTCAAATCGTTGATCTCTTTCGAGACGTGCCTCATCCGGATTCGCGGCTTTATGCCGCGAATCCGGATGCGGTACGTCTCGAAAGAGTTATAATTACATAATGCGGACTATTAACTCTTTATTTCTGTATCAGATTGCTTTAAACCTAACCAAGCTAAAGGTCATCGGAACCTTTGGCCGTACTTGGTCCGCGTCCGGCATTGGCCCAAATAACTTGTCCTCGCTGTGAAGGCTCCCGTCTGTTGTGCGTTGTGCAGTGATGCAAGGTTTGCTGGTGTTTTTGTTTAGATATATTATCCATAACACGTTCATCTAGTTATTTAACATCGCGCAGGGGTAAATATTAAACAGCCAGCAGTGATCATACTTTAGAAGAACCCCCCCCCCCCCTCCCCCCCCCCCCCCGCCCAACAACCTGAACGCATTCAGACGCTTGACGCAGTTGTTTTCCTCAATCTGGAAGACATAAATGTCACCAAGAGGCATATATTTTCATGAGGCCCTGCTACTTGCAGGGACGCAAGAGAATAGATATCTCTTGCAGATTGAAAGTTCTCTATAAATCAATGTTTAAATAGTCCGCCTCTTGGGAAACTGTGACTGTTTGACGAAGCGTTTGGTTGTCTATACACAAGTCACGTTCGAACAAGTTGCAGCTTGTGCCTGACAGACGCCAAGAAAAAAAGTGAAAACTTACGAAACTGATTTTATTGAAACAAGTGCGCAGATGTTTACACACCTGTAGAATCAGGTGTATGCTTCATGTTGGACAAACGTCAAGAAGAAGACGTGTGTGACACTGAGACTTTATTTGACCATGTGTTCAGTTGTCCATGCACTGGTAAAACAGTATGTTGGCGTATGGCGATACGCCTGACAAAGGCCAAGAAAAAGATAAAAAAAAAAAAAAAGTTCCACGTCATGTATATCGGGCAGGCTAAAGATGGCCAGACTCATGTCCTCTTATGCTATTTAACTCCACGTGCGCATTTCCCAGATTTTAGATGTGTCGCCTAACGGCTATGTAACAGTTGCAGGAGATGGATCGACCATGATAATTCCAGGATAGTGCCAGATTGGCTTGGCGCCATCAGGCGCCAAGCTAATCTGGCACTACCCTGGAATTATCATGGTCGATCCATCTCCTGTTGTCGGGCGTTAGGGCTAAATGGGTTAAACGAGGATACTGCTCGGCGTAAAATACGTGTTCACAAGCAGTGCAGACACGTCCTCAGAAAGTCTTGTTGCTGTCAGGATAATCCGTCTCCGGCTGTATATCCGAAAGTACCATTACGCATAAATCTCAAGACACATTTCAGCACCAATTGTGTTCGTTATGCCTTGTCGACACACCGAATGAACTTTAGCAGCAGTTTGGACACGCGGCAAAAGCACACGCGCAATTGCACTTATTTTATTCTGCGCAGCCGTTAGCGTGTCAATCTATTTTTAGCCGTTTCTCGCACTGAAAGCGTTGTATTTATAGAACGGAGTGGTCATTGTCAGGTTTCTTGATGTAAAGACGACGTGTGTTGAACTGGATTCTCCTGTGTCTAAATGAACCATAACTAGACATGTGTGCAGCGTTTCGTCACCATCTGTTACATCAGCGTATCTTTGAACATACGGCGGTAGTGGACCTTTAAAGCAATGTGAAGTACAACCAACCAACCAACAAACGTGTCCTGTCCGCCGAACTGTGTCGTAAGTAGCACTGTATAGCAATGAAAAGCTTTACTCCTCGTTCGCTTTTCGCTCCGGGGGAGAATGATCAGTCAAACCAGTCAGGCACGTCTCTTGAGCAACTGTAGTCGATTCGTCTCCCGTGCGGGATTGTGTGGTCCATTGCAATCGATTCTAAACTTTATCTGTGTGCTGAAATCAATTACATCAAGCAATTAATTGATTTCGCCACGCAACATTTGTTTCGCTGACAAGCGATGGCATGATAAAGAAAATAATTACTGTGCCAGACGTAGGGGCGCGCAACTTGCTGACCCTGACGAAAATCATTACTGTGTGCTGGTCCGTGATTTTGGACCTTACGGCCTGCGGCCGTAAGGACCAAAATCACAGACCAGCACATGATTAAATCATACCGCTCCACATCATTTATTTCGTTGATGAGAGCGAGGGATGACGTAATAGAGGATTATTAATGCGCCAGACCCGTGAGCAGGCATGAAATGCGCGTCTGGCATCAAGATTAACCCTCTTTGTGCATGCACTGATGCAGCCACCGGTACTGTAAACAGTACCCGGGCGGCTGCACGCGCAAAAGGGTTAAATTGGAACATTTAGCGCGATTATTAACAGTAATCTGTCCTCAAGAACAAAGGGTATAATATGTTGATTAAATGCGCGAATCATCACTCCACTAAGATTTGTTTTCAGTTCCATTGTAAAAAGGATTTTTTGGGGGGCAGTTCTTTACGGCGAATGTTGTACCCTATACCCCCGGGCTCATTTTCTTATTTTGAAATTTCAAACTTTGACGTGACACAGCCTTCGTAGACTGCCCAGCGCAAAACGAGTTGTCTCGCTTGTACCTAGGGTGGCCAGCACTGAAAGACCTTGATTCATGTCTGCCCGCGCTCTGTTTCTGCTTTTAACCCATTCAGCCCTGACGCACTACAGCAGGAGATGGATCGACCATGATAATTCAAGGGTAGTTCCAGTTAATCTTGCACTACCCTTGAATTATCATGGTCGATCCATCTCCTGCAACTGGTGCATAGTCACTAGATGACGCCTCCAAAATTTGGCAAATACGTGCGTCGGGCTGAATGAGTTAAGATGTTTTTTTGTGACATTGAATTTTAAATAGAACTAGAGTGGCAATGTATTTTCCCCGAAGACATGAAAAATGAAATCTAAAAAGAACTTAATGGTGATCTGCGAAATGCCATCTGTTATTTAGGAAATCCAACTTATGCAAATTCTTCGCACAGGGTCGGGAAATCGGATGTACGAGTTGTGACCCTAACAGCGTCTCCGCGATCGGAGCAGCAGTCAGGGGCTAAAACTCGCTCAGACGGTTTCCATAACCCTGTGCTTTTTTTGTGTTAAATATTGAATTTCGGCGAGATGAAAACTGACGTAACATCAAAGTAAGTGATACGCGTTGAATCATGCATGTTTTCTAAATCAATTCTCTTTTTATTTTTATTTTTATTTTTAGCACTGACGTTTGAAATCAAGTGATTTTATGCTGGCTACAAAAATCTGATTACCTTTCAGAAGAAAAACTTGAGTTTAGAAAAGTTTCTTTTTCATTCTCTCTCTCTCTCCCTCTCTCTCTCTCTCTCTAGTCTTCATCCTTAGAAAATAAAGTTTCAATTCAATTCAATTCAATTCAATTCTCTCTCTCTCTCTCTCTCTCTCTCTCTCTCTCTCTCTCTCTCTCTCTCTCTCTCTCTCTCTCTCTGTCTCTTTCTCTCTCTCTCTCTCCCTCTCTCTCTCTCTCTCTCTCTCTCTCTCTCTCTCTCTCTCTCCCTCTCTCTCTCTCTCTCTCTCTCTCTCTCTCTCTCTCTCTCTCTCGTCCCATCCTTTTCTGTGTCGTGTAGTGTAGCTGTGTCTCCGTGTAGCTGTGCCTCCGTGTAGCTGTGCCTCACTGTAGCTGTGCCTCCGTGTAGCTGTGCCTCCGTGTAGCTGTGCCTCACTGTAGCTGTGCCTCACTGTAGCTGTGCCTCCGTGTAGCTGTGCCTCCGTGTAGCTGTGCCTCACTGTAGCTGTGCCTCACTGTAGCTGTGCCTCCGTGTAGCTGTGCCTCACTGTAGCTGTGCCTCACTGTAGCTGTGCGCCTGCCTCGAACTACACGGATTTATATTTAACCCGGATTCGTTTCTCTGCGATAGATGTAAATGAGACCGATTTTCTCCAGCAAGAGGCAAACATTTTCATGAGTCCCTGCGGTCGCAAGGACTCATGCGAATAATATCATGCCTCTTGCGGACGCAGGGACTCCCTACTAGACTGAATATCAGTATGCCTCTTGCGGTCGCAGGGACTCATGAGAAAATAAGCTTCGTGCGGTCACAGGAACATGAGAATATATGCCTCTTGCGGTCGCAGGGACTCATGAAAATATATCATGCCTCTTGCGGTCGCAAGGACGCATGAGAATATATGCCTCTTGCGGACGCAGGGACTCATGAGAATAGATATGCCTCTTGCGGACGCAGGAACTCATGAAAATAGTATACTTAATCAAATTTCAAATATAAACCATTTGAATTTCCAAAACTTCAGTAGCTCGCTTGAGCTTGCCCTTAGCACCACGTGAATGTTCTGTGTTTATGTACAGTGTGTGAGGGAATGCGCGTGATTCACGTGAGCGTGCTTGTTGGGTTCAGTTCGCGGCGGCGCTTTGAGCCGATTTTCAATTGAGATAAAGCGCCTATTTAATGCGCTTATTATTATTATTATTATTATTATTATTATTATTATTATTATTATTATTATTATATGCCTCTTGCGGTCGCAAGGACTCATGAAAATATATGCCTCTTGCGGTCGCAAAGACTCATGAGAATAAAACTAATGCCTCTTGCGGACGAAGGGTCTGGTCAGAGGATGAGTTCCTACTCTTTCTTACTAATACTGACATTCCAATATATAG
Source organism: Semisulcospira habei (assembly GCA_036245525.1). Lineage (NCBI taxonomy): Eukaryota > Metazoa > Mollusca > Gastropoda > Semisulcospiridae > Semisulcospira > Semisulcospira habei. The sequence continues at coordinate 99,430,217 of BTPG01000008.1, read as the reverse complement.
CTCAATGTTGATTTGTGAGAGGGAAAACCCATTATTATACATGGAGCTGACCCATACTGCTGGGCATAAATCACACAAGTACGGGCATGTCCGCCTGAGCCCTTTGGTTACTGTAAGTTACTGTAGGGGTTTGTGTAGTTACTGTGATTAGTCTGTCATCTGTATAGTGCGATAGGCTTATGCTACTGTAATTTATTACGATATTGCTCTGTGACAGCAACAGCTAGTAAGTATATTTTTTGATAAGCGACATTATCATTGAAATACAATGAAAATCTCGCTTTTCACTAAAGTATACTTGCTGTCTTTCGCCTTCAAAGGGCAGAACAGATGTGCGCATGCAGGTTCACCGAGTTGAACAGAGGGCTAGGCCTTGAAGCCAATGAATAATGATGGTGCATGTGTCCTCACGCTAGACTCCATCCCCCCTCCCCCCACCCCTTCTCTCCAACGCACACATAACGCAATTCTGTCAGTCAGAAAAGAGGATGACGAAAAAGAAAAAGAAAAAAACAATACAAAAATCATCGAACGGGCTTTATACCGTGCAGAATTGTGTAAATGTGTGTGTGTATGCAGTATATTTACCGCATTATAATTTCTAGCAAGTTGGGTCTTTACAGAATGACGAAATGATATTTTAAGGCAACGCCATATGGACTGTTAAATAACCCCGTCATGTGTATGTTGAAAAATCTCAAGTTTCAGAAACTCTCTTTTTTAAATCCATTAACTCATTCGCGGCCAGCCGCATCCGGATGCGGCTGGGCACAAATGAGTTAATGCAAGCTGACGGATCACGTACGCTGAAACAGCAAGAGGCAAAAATCTTGATGAGCCCACGAGGCTGCATCGGGTAAGACTCAAAAGGGGCTGCATAAGACGTAATTTATATGCAATCCAGACCAAAAAGGTGACTGCCAAGCGTGTGAAATGCAAAGAAGTACCCAACGGAGAAAGAAACACGCTTAGAAAAAACGGTACAACACAATTTATTAATATTTCGGGTAAATACCCTTTGTCAAAATAGACAAACAGAGACATTATTTGCTACTTATCTTCAGATGCAGAAGGGTTGCCACATTCCTTCTGCATCTGAAGATAAGTAGCAAATAATGTCTCTGTTTGTTTGTCTATTTTGACAAAGGGTATTTACCCGAAATATTAATAAATTGTGTTGTACCGTTTTTTCTAAGCGTGTTTCTTTCTCCGTTGGGTACTTCTTTACGTAATTTATATGTCTAATGAAACTACCCAAAAATTTAAAAACGTGTGTTTATTCATCTGTAACTTACCTATTGTTTTCGTTAACTCATTCAGCGCCGACACACCACAGCAAGACACGGATCGAGCATGATAGTTCAAGGGTGGTGCCGGAATAGCTTCGCGCCCATAGGCTGGCGCCTAGCTATTCTGACACCACCCTTGAACTATCATGCTCGATTCGCTGTCTCTAGAATTGTAATAAGTACATTCCTTCAGAGGGCAACTTCAAAATTGGGGGATTTCGGTGCTGGGGTAGAATGTGTTAATTTAACAAAATCTCTTTTCGCCTCCATGGCAGCTTCTCGCTACGCCACAGGTTTTAGCAGCCGATGCGATCACGAGTCACTTGCACCTGACGCAGGTTCTAGTCTCGACGTGTGTGCTTGTCTGTGATTTTGTGACCTTACGGCCGTAGGCCGTAAGGTCCAAAATCGCAGGCCAGCACACACATATCTCTAGACGACGAGTTCCTTCATGGTACAATAACTCTACGACGGTTGCCGAAACTGTGTATTCACCAGATGGTTGTAGGGAGGGACGTCTTGAAACACGCGAGCAAGTTTCCGACAGGTCCGCGTCGCATTCTGGGATGAGATTCGATCGTCCTTAGCTATATGCGGGCAGGTCTGTGATTTTAGACCTTACGTCCCTCATGGTCCAAAGAGTTCAAAGGTCCAAAATCACAGACCAGCGTGCACACCGTAGTCTTTTGCAGTCATCTACGCCTCTGTACAAAGTATACAGGAAGCATACATAGTACTATGAAATATGTTTGTGTCGATGATAGACCGACTGATACGAGTATTTTCGTTTGGTTGATTTCCTGGTGACGCCATTGACAGCTGATCATGTGTCTGTACGTATCGTAGGGTGTCTATGACCAGAGTAATACTGCGAGGATTTGTTGTTCACAGGGGATCGCCTAGAGCTTTTGTCAGTGGCACAATGGGCTCACCACTCAGTGAAACGTCAGGTCGATGTTGCCAGCTGTGTACGGGTAACGGTTAAAAGGTTTTGTGTGTCTGCCCCGCTCTATTTGAATGCTTTAAAGTTTGCTTGTGTTTATATTACGGCGGCATGTGTTTGCGTATGCGTCTTTAAAAAAAAAAAAAAGCAGCATATTGACAGGTTGTATTCACACAGCTCAAAACACGACGGCATGCCTCCTAATACCGAATAAAAACGATTTGTATAAACGAGAACTTTGGGCTGAAAAGGCGTATAGTCAGATTAAGGACCAACCTAGCCCCACATGAATTCAAGTATGTAGGCCCTATGCCCAGAGCGGCGCAAAAAGAGCCCTGGGCCGATGTCGGCCGCTGTCAGCCCGCGCACGTCAGTGCGCGGGCTGACAGCGGCCGACATTGGCCCGAAAAAAGACAAAGGTCCGTTTGTTACATGTGTGCATTGTTTATATGGGATGAGGGAAGGCGCGCTAAATGTGTTATAAATGTGCTCTATGTTTTCACAAAGCTATCTCTCTCTCTCTCTCTCTCTCTCTCTCTCTAACCAAATGCATGCTGATTACCACACGGCAAAAGCATCAGTTGAACCCCCCTCCCCTTCAACTAACACTTAATGGCCAGCCTGTGGAGCAAGTCAGAGAACAGCGCGTGCTTGGAATCAACTTAGACGACAAGTTGTGCTGGCAAGGCCACATTACTAAACTGTGTAAAATAGTATCTAAAAATGTATTCCTCCTGTCGAAATTGAGACATTTTGCTGATGAGCCAACAAGGAAACTCTTCTACTATGCCCATATTCAGTCACATTTGGATTATGCCTCATCTATTTGGGACGGTAGTAGCGATGCTAATTTAAAAAGTCTGAACTCGCTCCACAGAAGAGCCATTAAACTTATTGTTGACAGACCCTCAGAAGTCATTAATACTGACAATAAGTTCAAGCTGTTAGACATTTTGCCACTTGAAAAACAGTTTAAGTATAATAAGTTGGTGCTCATGCGCAAAATCACCCTCTCAGAAACACCAGCCTATCTCAATAGTTTGTTCCACTTTGCTCATACGAGGTCCAGTCGAACACCAGGGAACAATCTTGTTGTACCGATGCCTCGACTAGACATTTATAGGTCGTCGTTGTCCTATTCTGGTGCAAAGTTATGGAACTCCATTCCTGCGGATGTTAGAGCCGCGCCATCGCTTAAAACTTACAAGACCAAGCTGCTCAAACATCTAGACAAAACTTAATTTTTCTTTTATTTTGTATTTTTATTTTTATTTTTACATGTAGCACTCCATGCCTTATGCGGCATTTCCCGGATAGTCTGCATTCTCTTCTAACATTAAAAATTTATGAACGCATGTAATATACCGCTGGCATTCCAGCAAGCCGCATTATGTAATATCCATGACCCCATGGACTCGGCTGGCCAGACGGGATGCCGTCGATAGACACAGCATTGGCGCGCGCGCGCGCGCGCGTGTGCGTGTGTGTGTGTGTGTGTGTGTGTGCGAGTGTGTGTGTGCGTGTGTGTGTGTGTGTGTGTGTGTGTGTGTGTGTGTGTGTGTGTGTGTGTGTGTGTGTATGCCTGTTTATGTTTGTTGGAGTGAGCCGCCGTGTTGGTTTTTATGATGAGAACAATAGCGGTTTTATGTACAAAATCCATTATACTTTTTATATTTGCTGTAGTATAGTTTTAAGCGAAAGAATGTATGTGTACATGATATACTGATGTGTGTGTATGTGTGTGTCAGTGTGTGTGTGTGTGTGTGTGTGTGTGTGTGTGTGTGTGTGGAGGGTTGTGCAGGCTTGGCTTGGCGCCTGTAGGCTACAAGCTAATCTGGCACAAGCCTGTGCACGCGGCAATTGCACACCGGCGCGCGTGTGTGTGTGTGTACGTTATTTTGTTTTGTAGTGTGTAGCAAGGACAAGAATGAAAACAGGTCTGCGCACCTATTCTTTTATCCTTGGAAAATAAAGTTTCATTTCATTTCATTTCATTTCATTTCATTTCATTTCATTTCATTTCTCTCTCTCTCTCTCTCTCTCTCTCTCTCTCTCTCTCTCTCTCTCTCTCTCTCTCTCTCTCTTAGTTAGTCGTAGTTGTAGCAACGGCAGGTACGAAAAATGACATAGTCACTGACTGTGTTAATATCTTCACCGTTGTAAAATAAAGATTCATTGACTCTCTCTCTCTCTCTCTCTCTCTCTCTCTCTCTCTCTCTCTCTCTCTCTCTCTCTCTCTCTCTCTCTCTCTCTCTCACTCACTCTCTCTGCCCATACACAAGAGGGATCAGCATATGTACATTACATATAGGTCTTTTAAAAAACTAAACAAAGATGCTTTTCTACACGATCTTAACTTTACACCCTTTCATGATGTGTACAATTGTACCGACCCAGATAAGGCTGCCTCTGTCTTACTTGATCTGTTCCATGCATGCCTAGGTGGGCTAAACAAACATGCGCCAATAAGAAGAAAGCGAGTCCAATCCCGCCAGCCTCCCTCATGGATAACCGACGAAATCAAACAAGCAATGGATTATAGAAATAAGTCTAAAAAAGAAAAGCGGAACTTTCAAGAATTTAAAAGATTGCGAAATAAAGTTAAGGACTTAGTTAGAGAGGCGCAGAGATCGTTTGTAACCAAAACAGTCGAAGAAGACAGAAACCCTTCCTCTATCTGGACAGCGCTTAATATGCTTACCAACAACAAGCGTAAACAGTGCAATACCATTCCAGAAAACCTCTCCGCTGAGGAGTTTAATAACCACTTTCTATCAGTCCCCCCAAAACTTACTCAGTTCTCACAATCACAATCAGTCCATATATTCCACACCAGAGAAGCTAACAAAGTTCTGTAAGCAAAAATTGTCCTCAGATGATATTTTCGTCATCCCTGATATTGCTGTACACGAAGTAGGCAAATACATTTCCATCCTAAAAAAGAAAACGTCTTCGGGCAGTGATGGTATCAATGGTTATATCCTTGACCTGTCGCAACCATACATAGTGGAACCTCTTACATACATTTATAACCTATGTATACAACAAACAAAAAAATGTCTTCCCTGTAGCTTTCAAAAAAAATCAAAAATAGTGCCTGTTCTTAAAGCAAAAGATTCCTATGAAATTAATAACTTTCGCCCCATTACCATTCTATCAGTTCTCTCGAAGCCTCTGGAAAAGCATGTTCACAAACATCTTCTGCAAAAGGTCCTTATTATTATGTCATTACCAGTCAGGTTTTCGTCCCAAGCATTCATGCCACATTGCACTCGCACGAATAGTGAATTCGTGGGTCAACAGCATAAATGATAATAAAATTGCTGGTGCTGTCTTCTTGGATCTAAGGAAAGCGTTCGATCTTATCGATCATACCATCTTATTGAAAAAGCTTGCCACCTACTTCAACAATAAGAGCCCCTCAGCTCTTTCGTTTCTGAACTCCTATCTTACAAAAAAGAACACAATTAACTGTCTACGTCAATGGAAAATGTTCTTGTGAACAATTTGTCGAGTATGGAGTGCCCCAGGGGTCTATTTTAGGCCAACTACTGTTCTGTATCTTCATTAACGATCTACCGTTACATGTAACGTGTACTGAGGCTGAGTGTGACATGTTTGCCGACGACTCAACATTACATTCCGCTGGTAAAACTGTGCCTGAAATTGCAAATAATCTTCAAGAGAGTCTTCATGAAGTCTCTCGGTGGTGTAATGAAAATCGCATGCTTGTAAATCCCACAAAAACAAAAAGCATGCTTATCACAACCCGCCAGAAACAGCTCAAACCTCCATCACTCAACCTTTCTTTTGACTCCATCCCATTTGAGCAGGTCAGTCAACACCGCCTGCTTGGAGTAATAATAGATGATGATCTAAGCTGGCAAAACCACCTATACTATATGAGAAAACATTTGTCCAAAAAGTTGTTTCTACTTTCCAAACTTAAAACGATCATTGACCTTATGACGCGCAAACTATATTTTAATGCCTACATTAAACCACACATTGATTATGCCTCAACAATATGGGATGGCTGCAGTGAAAATTACTTCAAGAAGATAAACTCATTATACAAGCGCGCAGCTAAGCTTATCCTCCCTGATCCGTCTTTATCCACTGATGCCAAGCTGCAGGCCATCTGACTTCTCCCTCTGGTTCAGCACCGCGTACTAAACAAATGTGTACTGATGCACAAAATTCTTAACGAGAAAGCTCCATCTTACTTATCTAGGCTTTTTTCGCCAACTGAAAAGAAATACAGCACCTCCAGGAACTGTCTCTCTATAAAAAGGCCCCGTATAGACCTGTTCAAATCTAGCCTGTCTTATTCAGGTGTTCTTTTATAGAAATCACTTCTTCCCACTATTCAACAAACCACGTCCCTCTCTCTGTTTAAAAGTAGAGTACATGATTACCTTTCTAAGAAAACGTTATGCTGATCCTTTCTTCTTCTTTGCTTCTAGACATGATACGCTTCATGTTTTTCAATTTTCGCTAGTTTTTTTTTCTTCTGCTTTCCATCTAGCCTTCAAACTGTTTGTTCTGTTGGGAAGGTTACAAAGTAAAGTAGTTTATAGAAATGTGCATGATCGACCAGTGATTATAGATCTACTGTGGCCAAAGTTTGTTTGTTCTGTTTTCCAACTTGTTTTTGATAGTACACAAAATATCATACCTACTTATATGTTAGATATGTGTGCACGTACGTGCGTATGTGTATGTACAAAAGTGCGCATGTGCACGAGTACATGTATATGTGTGTCTGTGTGTGTGTGTGTGTGTGTGTGTGTGTGTGTGTGTGTGTGACGTTTATTTTTAGTTAGTTTTTGTTGTTTGGTATGTGTTCCTTATCTATCTATCTCTCTCTCTCTATATATATCAAGGCCAACATATACAATTATTATTATTGTTTTTTAAAGTAGCTTAGCAAGGACAGATTGTAAGAAAGGCCTGCGTGCCTAATATCTCAATCGTTGGAAAATAAAGTTTCGTTCGTTCGTTCGTTCTCTCTCTCTCTCTCTCTTGCATTGACATGTCAGGTTCACACACACACACACACACATATATATATATACATATATATATATATATATATATATATATATATATATATATATATATATATATATATATATATATATATATATATATGTATCTTTTTTTCCCTCTGAAGAGGGGTGTGGGGGGGGGGGGGTCTTTTTACTTACATATGTTTTATCTTTTGATGTATCGTCTGATGTATTTTTATATGTGTAGAGTAGCAGGACAGTTTGGAAGATAGGCATTGCTATGCCTAAAACTTTTTATCCTGAATAAAAACGTTTCATTATCATCATCATCATCATCATCATCATCTCTCTCTCTCTCTCTCTCTCTCTCTCTCTCTCTCTCTCTCTCTCTCTCTCTCGCCCGCGTGAGATGGCCTTAGTTACCTGCTCGGCGTTAAACCCAATCAACTAACTAACTCTCTCCCTCCCTCCCTCCCTCCCTCCCTCTCTCTCTCTCTCTCTCTCTCTCTCTCTCTCTCTCTCTCTCTCTCTCTCTCTCTCTCTCTCTCTCTCTCTCCACCGCTATGGTCATGTCTCTAAAACATCGGCGTTTATAAACTGCATTAACATATTTACCGCTTGAAGTAAAGGTACTTTGCCAATGTCACAAGGTCCCAGCAAAACTTAGCATCTTGTTCATTTGTCATGTACAAAAAATATATTTGTGATTTACAATGTATTTACCACAAAAAAATATATATATATTTGTGAGCCTTACAATTCAGACCAGCCGACAGATCAGAGCACAGATATGAACTTGAGCAGGCCTATTGTAGGGACGCATAGTAGGGCGTACTTTTCCAAAAGACGGATGAGCACTTAGTTCAAGGCCAACACACAGGGACATTGTTTGCTCTCCATTCGGTTCCATGACTGTGCTTGATCATGAAACCTACGCGGGGAGCGTTTGCGCTGCTATTATTCCATGCACAGACAAATTATGTGTATGCTGACCTGTGATTTTGGACCTTACCACAGGCCAGCGCACACAAATATTATAATTTTAAACTGATCAATTTCCTTTCCATGTTTTTCCAGGTGCTCGGATATAAGCTGGGTACAAAACAAGGGAGGAAACAGGCGTTATCAGCGACAGTCTGTATCCTTTTGTGGCCGATTGAAGAGGACGTAATATTTTCTCTCGACCCCGGCCCTAATCATTGACAGTCATTCCTTGACAATATGAGATGAAACCTGTCAGGTATGGATGGTCCGTCGACGCGCATGGATAGCGTCACGGGCAGATGGCAGTCAATGGCAACATGACGAAGGACCTTGCCTGGAGAGCTTCATTATCTGCTGGAGAATCGCAAGTCAGCCAAGCATGACGCTAACCATAAGCGTACTGTTGCCCACAGGTGTGAAGTAGTTACTACGCCCAATTAATAAACAACACATAATGGAAAGCAAGTAGACGTCGTCACAGCAGTGATTTCAACATCGAAGGTATTATCATCAATGTGTGGATGTAGAAGGAAGTATTATATTGATTAAAGCACTCACGCGTATATAACAAGAGTTTAACCACAGCTGACGCTCATTCGTTTTGAAGACCGTCCCACCTATAGACACAGATGTGTCTCGACTTCTTGATAGTTAATGAAAGTCGGCGGAAGACAAATTCTGTACACAGCCACCAACTTGTAACCCTCCTTACTGTCCATCAGCGGATCATAGTGACTTACTGTTGCCAGCGTCAGGACAGGTCAGCCTCAGGTTTTCGTGCACGAAAAGGTGGATGCTCAGAACAGGCCCTGCTGTATAACAAAGGCATCTCTGTGGTTTCCTAACGGATACCCGTGAGCAAAAGACTCCTTGAGACCGACGGCAACCATAGTTTGCTGTGCTCGGGCCAGTTAAGGCTGACGTTGGCTGGAGGACCTTTTGCTCACGTTATTCATCGCCACAAGCGTGTTGACTCGAAATAAATAACCGACAAAGGAAGAAACGTGACGCAGAAAAAAAAAACCAAACCTAGAGTCTGCTAACTTTTTCAAAGTGTACAAACGAGAACAGTGAGCCTCTCATTCCTTTCTGTACATTTTCATAAGGTAACATCTTATACAAAGTCAGTCACGTTCACGCGAAGTTTAACTAATAGACGTTGTTCGGAAATAGAAAGTAGGTAAAAATTGCACGTATTTCGACGAAAAAAATGAATTAAAAGCCGGACAAACACGCGATGTTGCGTGTTTGTCCGGGCTTTTAATTCATTTTTTTTTCGTCGAAATACGTGCAGTTTTGAATTCCTTCTGATTTCCGGAAATCGCCTGTTCGAGACGTGCCGCATTCGGATACGCGGCATAAAGCCGCGTATCCGAATGCAACACGTCTCGAATGTTGCGATAGACTGAGGTTAGTTTGTACTGGCGACTGTCACTGATCGATTGTGGCCGTGGTTGTTGTTGTTGTAGTGTGAATACCTCGTCGTACCATGCGGCTGCCGTGTCGTTGGCGGACGCTAGGCGTGTCTTTGCTGTCGGTGATCGTCGTCCTCAACTTCTACATCTTCCTGACGCTGCCCGGGCAGCGCCACCATGAGTTCTGGGACGAGGAAACTGTGGGCAGCCTTCCGCACCACTACGACTCCAGGGGCATCTCGCATCTCCAGGTACCCAGACGCAGACTCAACAAGAGCAACAGCTCTGACAGCATCGGGGCCGACGTGGGGGGTGGGGGCGCTTGGGAGGAGGCCGTTGTGGGCGATCACCCTGCCCTCCACCTGGAGCCCAAACATCCCAGAGGAAGATTTTTCACGAAGAAAGAGTCTGGCAAGGGAGAGAACACTCAGGGCAGTGTCCAGCTGGTAGGAGACGACAGGTTAAGGACCGAGAAGGACAAAAATCGTGAAAAAGACAACAAAAGTGATGGGTTATCGAGAACGAATTTCACGGACGTGCGTGTGGATGAATTTGTGAAAATGCTAGAGACTAAAGGTATGCTGAACATCTTGCCCGGGACTGCTCTAGAAGACGAGGATTACTGGGCTTTCCTCAAACGACAGCGTCAGCTCCGCAAGAAAGGCATCCAGCTTCCAGCCTACAAAAACTACAGAGGGTGAGTATTGAACAATAACTGACGTTAACTCATTTGAGACGTGGCGCCTCCGGATACGCGGCTTATGCCGCGTATCCGGAGGCGGCACGTCTCGAATGAGTTAACCCCTAGAAAAATGTGTAAAAGAAACAGGGCTGCGATTACTACACTGGAAAATACTGCATAATATATATATATATCCTACAAATATTCTTCTGCATAAGATGGGCATTAAGACTTCTGAAAAATGTGACTTTTGTGATGACAAAGATTACATAGAACATTTCTTTTGGTCATGTAATAAAATCCGTAAACTCTGGGAAAGCGTAACAGAACATATTCAAAGACTAACTTCTATCGCTCTTCAGTTAACTGCAAAAGATGTGTTATTTGGCTTTGAAGTGGATAACGTGCAGAATAGTGACGTGAAAGTTATCAACCATATTATACTTGTCGCCAAATTGTGTGTTGGTAAATACAGATATGGAAAGAAGCTAGATATAGTATGCATGTTGGAGCAGGACTTGCTCGTCCGGAAAATTACACATGTTTAATATAATGAGTAGAGCATGTAACAAAATGTAATCTGTAAGGCCTCACTCGTACTGTGTTTAGTTGTTCTCCCTAATTTGATTTTATTTGAATATTGAATGTCATCTCTGAATATTTTAATGTATGAACCAAAACACAAACATGCACTAAAAGATCAGAACAGATACCCGCGGCAATCAAGCAGACAAGAAAATAGCACACACACACACACACACACACACACACACACACACACACACACACACACACACACACACACACACACACACACACACACACATACACACACACACACACTCCCACTTAGCAGTAACTGTAAGACAGCTAAATCATTGTCCATTTTGTAACTTATGTCCATTTAGATTCGAACACAAGCACTTCATTGTATTGGCTTCTTTGATATTAAGTAAAAGAAAAAGAAAAAAAAAAAAAATATATATATATATATATATATATATATATATATATATATATATATATATATATATATATATATATATATATATATATATATATATATATATATATATGTGTGTGTGTGTGTGTGTGTGTGTGTGTGTGTGTGTGTGTGTGTGTGTGTGTGTGTGTGTGTGTGTGATGTGCACATTTAAATTCAAAATTCAAATTCAAAAATCTTTGTTGTCCATTAAATATATTTGTATAAAATGAAAAAAAAGAGTTAACCCCTAGACTGTTAGTTATGCCACTGAGACCATACGTTGGTACTCCTTATCCTTTTCGCGCTTCTCAGTCCTCAGGCCCACGTAGGCGCGAAGACGTTTTGCTACTGGGGTTGGGAGTTGCTTTTTGTCTGGACTGTGTGTAGAAGAAGCTGGTGACCATTAGCAGGCACGCATCTCAGGATTTTATGAACGAAAGTCACGAAGTGAAATACGGGACTAAGCGCTTCGTATTGTCGTGAAAATCGATGGTATGCTCGTTAGCGAATCCCTAGGGTCCAATCAGACATCGGCCTGATTTGTTGCGCACCTCGACAGGCACCTCGATCTATCTCCCGTCCTAGATACACAGCCGTCGACTTCCAAGTCGCAAGTTTACCAATAACACTGTGGCTGTCGATCGCGCTCTTTGTCGCGATGATGCCTATTTAGCGACAGCCAAAGGGTTAAATAGGCCTGTGTGTATCGCAAGAGAAGAGATCGAGGAGAAATTAATGCTGCCCTGTGTTAAGGCAAAAGACATTAAGTCCATTTTTGTCAAAAGCAAGATTTTCATTGTAATACAATGGAAATCTCGCTTTTCACCCAAAAAATGGACTTACTGTCTTTGCCTTCACAGGCTGTGGGGCAGAACAGCTTATGCGCAAAGCTGACTAGATACCCGGTCCATTTCCTGCAGTTTGTGCTCGAAGCGAGTTTCAAATCCAAGGTGTCCAATCAAACATCGACGTTAACAAATTTGAGCCGTGCCGTATACGGATACGCGGCAAAAAGCCACGGCTTTTTGCCGCTTATCCGTATGCGGCACGGCTCGAATGTATTAATTTCAAAAGATTTCAGAAGGCCTGCGGACAGACTTTCATGGTGATCTACAATTTTTGACTTTACTTTTTTGTAGCCGTAAGTTGCAAAATCACAGACCAACATACAATTTATATTCCCACAGTGACCGCTCATCCTGGAAAATGTTATTTAAAGTTTTTATCTCAAGTGAAAGTGATGACAGAATGTATATTGAATGCATCATTGCTGTAAGCACGACACATAACATATTTTGTATTGATTGTATTAAGACCTTAATATATTACATAACCTGTATTCCTAAAGTGCCACAAATGTGGAGTCATATTATTTGCCGTTTTCCCTCTTGTATTGTGTATGGTAAAGCGCTCAAACTGTTACGAAGCAATAGGTCCCAAACCAACAGATACCCATTTCAGGGTTTGAAATGTTAAAGGTCTGCTGTTTTAATATCCTCACGCAATGATAGGGAACATATGTGCAGAGTTCACTGTGTAGCGCGCTGTCAACGCAACAAGCTACACAGTGTCACAGTCTCCAGCGACCTGACCCCCCCAAAAAAAAACAGCAGTTCGGGGATTTTCGTTGGGAAAATCTGAAAAATGAAAACGAGTCGCAACCTCACAAGCCTTTTACCATCAATGTGTGTTTCATTAGCACGTGCGAGTCATAGAAAAAAAAAAAAAATGCTGTTCTGTACACTGTGCAAAACATCCTTCGTGGAACGAAAGACGAAGTGCTTAGCTGCACACTGGTTGCCTCATTCGCGGATCGAGGGAAGCAACCAATAATGATGCAGCTGAGCACGTCGTCGTTTGAGGGGAAGCAACCGGTGTGCCTCTTTGTGTAGCAAAACGTCTTCGGGCCCATGTCAGTCACACTGCGACCGTCGTGGGCCCGAGGAGCTTTGCTTACTGGGTCTATAGAGGAGAAAGCGAGAGCTAATCTGGTTGAAAAAATTGCGATCCGGGCAGCCCAATAAATTCTGCACACTTCCCGCCAGTGCCATGCTCATCCTACTTTACGAGCTGTGTCCAGTGCACCATTTTTCCTGCCCGCACACACACGTGGGTGTACATTAGCCGAAAATATATATTTTGTGAGCTGGTCTGCTATTTTCAACTTTACCACCAAAGCCCTAGGATCGAAAATTACATATAAGCATATGTTTGGTTTACGTTGATTATTTTGATCAGTAGAGATTATGGTTCGCAATACTGTATAAGTAACTCAGACCAAGGAGACGACTGATGCAAAGAACACAAGCAAGGAAAGAAACGCGCTCAATATTTCTTGGAGTTCGTGATAAGATGTTCGGAAATCGGCAATAGGACGGAACTGCACGCATTTCGACGAAAACGGTGGATTAGGTCCGAAAGCCCGGACAAAAGCGCGGCATCGCATGCTTGTACGGTATGTTTAAGATACTGTTTGCGTCAAACGACGCGCAGTTTTTGGAATAATTGTGATTTTCGAAACACTTCTATTGTACTTGGCTTTGTTTTTCAGCAGTTAATTTTATTCAGATGACCGTCAAAATTTAACCTCTGAAAGTGTTTTTTTTTTAACTCATTCTACCCCAACACCGAAATCCTTAAATTTTGCCGTTGTCCTCTGAAGACTGCATTGCATTGCAGGACACAGATCGACCATGATAGTTCAAGGGTGATGCCAGAATAGCTTGGCGCCCATAGGCGCCAAGCTATTCTGGCATCACCCTTGAACTATCATGGTCGATCCTTATCTTCCTGTGGTGTGTCTGGGGTAGAATGAGTTAAATTAGGACCTTGATTTCAAACCGTAAGGCCCAAACAGAAACGCCAGCACGTAATAATTACTCGTTACGTGTGCATGTCCCGTCCATTTTTAACCAGCAGAACAAAACCTGTCTTAGGTCCTGCTGCTCATAAGAACGCGGTACGCCACAGAGCTGGCAGTTTTATTTAATATGTATGCTGGTCTGTGATTTTGGACCTTACGATTATCAAGCCGTAAGGTCCAAAATCACAGACCAGCAAAGATCACGGTTAGGTCCAGAATCACAGACCGGCACTCATGTTGAGTGAAGCTGTTATCGGTTTTGCGACGCCCCACGTCCTTATGAGCTGTGCTCGTCCTCACTTCTTTTATATCGTCTGTATATTGCGGACAGTAAATCGACAGAACGTTTCCCAATATATGCGCCAGTCAGTCGCCCTCCCATCTCCTTTATCGAGTTAGTCCACCATACGGGCAAACTTGTCGAGAAGATTTTTGCCAGGAGAGGTTGGAACCTCCGGAATATCTGTCTACAAGCACCTCTTTGATGTCACAACTTTTTTTTGTTTTTTTTGTTTTTTTGTTTTTTGTTGCGTATCGCGCTTTCTGCGTCAGTCAATAAGGGTTCACGGTGGGTGGACCAGACTAGGTCAAGAGTAGCTGCTCCGCCGTGAGATGGCCTTAGTCGCCTGCTCGGCGTTAAACCCAAATAACTAACTAACTAAGAGTAGTTGCTGGATAGTATTGCGCCTCTTTGCTTACCCAATGCGCAAAATGGTCTTTGCGCGCTGGGTAGCGACTGATGACTTTTGCGCTTTTTCATACGTTAGCACAAGGGTAGTTTCTTAGTGTTGAGCATGGCGTTTTTCCGGTGTACAAGGGTAGCCGAACTGGTGAAATTGGCGGTAGGTTCTGATTAGTGTGGCGCTAACTAGTGCCTGATTAGATCGGCGCCTTTCTAGACGTTAACTCATTCGAGACGTGCCGCCTCCGGATACGCGGCTTAAGCTTAAGCCGCGTATCCGGAGGCGGCACGTCTCGAATAAGTTAACAGAACATGAAGGTCTGGGTAGCGTGGCGTTTCTGTTTAAGGATGGCGTCTGAAGAGCTTGGCAAATTTCCATCAGCTATATAGGTTCTGGCTAGTGTGGCGTTTCGGCTTCGCTCAAGGGTAGTGCCTGATCACTTTGGCGTCATTCTAGACGGTAGTACTAGCACAAGTGTAGGTTCTGATTAGCCGTGGCGTTTCTGTGCTCAACGGTAGCGCAAGATTAGCTTTGGTTACCGCTTTGGCGCCTATCCAGGCCACATTAACAAAAGGGTGGTTTCAGTCGGGTTAGCGTAGCGTTTCCTTGCTCAAGGGTAGTGCCTGATTCGCTTGGCGCCTGTCCAGGCGCCAAGCAAATCAGGCGCTACCCTTGAAATAACATGGTATTTGTAAAATGTATGTGTCGCTGTACAGACGATGGTATCTTAAAAAAATATGACTATGAGCCATTTGCCACGCAAGAGAACTGAACGATAGGGTTGAAAGGAATATTAACATCAAACAGATCTTCAGAGATGCTCCAGTCTTTGTGCAAGCGCTTTTGGGCCGCAGAGAATTGGGAGACACTTCAAAATATGCACGTGGTTTAGTATTTGATGTCAACGTGATTCATTTAGGATCCTTATTCTTCCGGTAGCGATAGACAAAAAGATCTGAAAAGATTCAGCGCTCTGGTGAGGGACTTTGTATGAAAGAGATATTATGTACAAACAGCAACAACAATCAACGAATAACGAATAACGACATCACAACAAAAAGAACCAACTAACCAACCAACCAACTAACCAGACACAAGACACACAGAAGATCTGGACGTGTTCATATCATTCTGTGTTCTTGTGACGAGCTGATTTCAATCTTTAATGGTACAGCCGGTAATACGATACTTGCTTGTATAGACTGAGACACGATATTAACCTCAGAGTCCCATCGGTCCCTGTTTGCTGGTCACGCGTCCACCTGCAAGAGGAATAAATTCACATGAGGTCCTGCAGCTTCAGGGCCTCATGAGAATCTTTTCAGGGCCTCATGAGAATCTATACCTCTTGCCCGCTTCATTGAGAAAGCTCCTTGCTTGAACCTCTGCTAATGTTGAAAATCTGCTCAGTGTGGTAAGTCAATAACTTGATACGCAGGAGATATTATAATTAGCTACAGACAACCGTCGATTCCCTTTTCTGGGCTGGCCTGAGATTTTGAACATCACGGCCTAAAGCCGCAAGGTCCAAAATCACAAGACCGGCAAACGTTGGCTGACCACTTGGGGATCAAGGATACCACTTTTGGCGGCGGAGACATTTGAGTGATTGCTGAACTTCAAACCGATCTCACGTGATCTCTGGTGATGATATATATGATGGCGGCTGGATTTTTCTTCTTTGAACAGGGCAGATTGGGAAAGTATTCTGGGCTGGGGAAGGGAAAAGAGGGTAGAGAGTGGCGTTGTACTTTGTGTGCACAGTGCGTTGTTGAATCCGTGCAAAAGTACTCCTCTGTCAGTCTCTGGCCGTATACATACAAGAGTTAGTTCTGTTTAACCCCTAGTTCACTAACAATGAACGCACAGATTGTGTTTATGAAATCATTTTAAATTAAACGTCCAAGATCCCCAGCCGTCCAAGGAACACGGATGCAAAGTGGCTTCAGCATGAGGCATAGTTCCTCACGAGCCCCCGCAGATGCTGCGGCTCCTGAGGATCTATACCTCTTGCAGTTGAGTAGTGCTCAATTTCTCTTGGCAGTGAACGGGTTGAATATATTCTGTCATGAATTATCCGTCCACTTATTTCCATAACATAATCTGTACTTGTGTGTGCTGGTCTGTTATTTTGGACCTTCCGGCCTAAGCCGGAAGGTCCAAAATCGCAGACTAGCACACGTTTAAAACCTTACCATTTTCCTGCGGAAAAAAAAGTCTCACAGACTTTTCCATTGAACGCTGAAGCTGCAGTCTAAAAGCATCTGCTTACTTTCTTTGCTTGCTTAAAGTCTCCAATGGCGAAAGTCATGCATATTAAAATTTGCCTGGAAATGTCTTCCAATCTGTTGAAATCTCTAATGGCCAGAAGTCATGCATATTGAACATTGGCTGTCTGGAACTCTCTCTCTCTCTCTCTATGACCCTGCATTGAACTTGGCGATTTCTCCTTTAAAACTCTATGTGTACATAGAACTATGATTAATTTATTTTTCGTTTAATGAATTCATCTGTGAGCAGAGCGTTATGAAAACCAAGCATCATTTACATTGAAATTGGAAAGTTGTGGAATTAACGCCTCATATCCAGCTATTCCATCCGCAAGTGACGTTGCGCAGAGGTTCATTTGATCACGTCAGTACTGACGTGAAATACCGGAATGAATTTTTTTTTTTCAGGAGCGGCATACATTAAAAAAGGCTGCATGAAAGTATCCGCATGGGCTTGTTAGAATACGCGAATAAATAATCAGATTTCAGTTGTATCAACTCATTATTAGAATCCATGCCTCCGCCTCGCTGAACGGCAAAATAAATATGAAATAGAAATGAATTATATGCCTCTGGCAAGGACTACTACCCAAGGACTACTATACACGTGTGTAGTAGTCCTTGGCCTCTGGGTGAAATAAGAATCCGTTAAGAACTGTAACCCATAAAAAAGGCGAACGCTACCCACAGCTGCAAGAGACACAAACCTTCATGAGCCCCCGCAGTCGCAGAGGCTCTGCTCTAGAGGGTTTGTGTCTCTTGTTAGTTCTATATTCTGTATGCCTAATTTTGTCCCGTAGTATCTGTGCTCTTATGCGAAAGTTGGACAGTGTGCAGTCGTTTCAGATGCAAAAATTTGCGCTCAGTGGAAGCAGTTACAATAAATACCCGCTTAGAAAGGACAACACAACTTATTCATTTTGTAATATGTACATCTCATCAGTTGTGATGCCATTGTCCTTTCCTAGCGGGTTTCTTTCTTTGCTGGGGATTTTTAATTTGGTTTGCATTTTACGCGCTTGACAGTCATTAACTGAAATAAACGCCTCTTGCCACAGAAGGGAATCGATTTATTTTCACACGTGTGCGCCTCTGATGAAGAGAAGATATCCAGCAGTACGCCCGCACAAGACCCACGGGCCCGACTTCGGCCGCAGTTGGCCGGGCCAACTGCGTCCGTCGGCCGGATGTAATTTCGCGTACTGGCGTGATTCGTGGAAGTGAAACGAAGCATACCTGCCTTGTCGCTTGTCGGCAGTTATTACTGGGAGGAAATAGATCCCCTGGGACCGTAGAGCCGCCAGGCCCGCAGTGTGACAAATGACTGTACAGAAAGAGACTGGACTCCGTAATTATCTAGCAGTGGCGCGGGTACCAGAGTATGGGGATGGTGGGCACGGGGGTGAGGGAGGGGATGCTCTGCCCCCCCCCCAACCCCCTTCCCCCACACACACCCCACACACACAAAGAAGGGGGGGGGGGCAGAATATCCCATATTTTGTCTGAACAATTTTTCTTTTCGGAGGTGGGGGTGGGTGAGAAAGTATATATCGGAGAAAAATAGTGAATTATTGATTTTCGAGGATGGTCAACTATTTCCCCCTCCTCCTGTTCTCGGACTTTCGTAGGCTTAATGGACTAATTTTCCAACGCATATGCACAAGAACTACTTGCGCGCGGCACAAATTTTATCTTTGAATCTATAAAAATCTATAAAAATACAGTGTCTCAGAACGACCCTCCCCCCCCCCCCCCAACAAACACTCATACATGCATACATTTTTTATTATAATTCATCTTAGTTTAATTGGTACCCTGTACCCT
>BTPG01000008.1:99376267-99406267 GCA_036245525.1 Semisulcospira habei | reverse complement strand
GGGCCGACTTCGGCCGTCGTTGGCCCGCGCACGGTCGAAGTCGGCCCGAGGACCTTTTGCTGACTGCGTGCGATCCGATGTCTGCAGGAAATGATAATACCCCGTTACTCCCGGAGAAACAAGAGAAAACTGCCATCCTCATTTATTATTATTTGTTTTTTAGGTGTGTGTGTTCTGTTTGCCTGCATTGATGGCGTGATGATTACGATTATTATTCAGATATTGCGTGCACCCGACACCCACAATAGCACCCTACTCTAGCTCATCTCCCTCCCTCTCCTCTCCCCTTCCACCCCTTCGGGTCTATCCCCCAACTCATCCATACGTCTCGCCCTCCATTCTTCACCGGAAGCCAAACCCTACGATTAAAACCCGACTCCGGGAATCATATCAATCAACAGACTTGTATTATTAGAAATCATGCTTTGGTGTAATCATTGTCATCATTGTTTTCATTTTTCCCCCCGGTGTGTCGGGGATGAAATAGGTGCTATTTGGGGGAAGGTGAGTGTGGTTTGTTCGGGGGGGGGGGGGGGGGGGGGGGGGAGGGGAGGGTACGTTGTTCTATGCAGAGGAGACCATGGCAGTTCAAGTGTGGTGCCAGAATAGCTTGGCGCCTACTACAAGATATGCATCGACATGATAGTTCAAGGGCGGTGCCAGAATGGCATGGCTCCTACCGGCGCCAAGCCATTCTGGCACCGCCCTTGAACTATCATGTCGATCAATATCTTCTAGTATGTTACGGCTTGGTGGGCTAACACATTGAAGACGTGCCACATTCGGATACGCATATCCGGATGCGGCACGTCTCGAATGAGTTACGGCGTCTTGTGCGTTGTGTAACTGATGCGTACTACGGGCCTCAGAGTATTGTAAGACCAAATACCTTATAAGCTCATGGAGCAAAATCAGATTAGCAGCTTGCACTCTCACGCGCACACACAGCTGACAGGAGTTCGTGAGGACTATCTGTGCCTCACGCAGAGACTGCTGTCTTTATCCCATTTCCTCGGGGCTTTCTGCAGAAAACAGGTCTGAAATAGTGATTGAACGATGCTCGCGTGCGCCGTTACGTGCAATCTTTTTCGGAAATAGAAGGTCTGTATTCAGTGGAGGTTCCCACCCAAAAGCCTCATTATTCGAACATTGAGCCCTCGTAATGTGTCTCTGTCTCCAGTAATCTTTTACAATTGTGTCTCATGGGTTCTCTCCTTTGACCTATACAGAAGTGGCACAACGCAGCGGGAAACTGATCGACCGTGATGGTTTAAGGCCGGTTGTACCACAGCAGCTTGGCGCTTGAGTTGAAAGGTCTGCTGTTCTATGATACCTCAAGAGGCCGAAAACAATTAGACCATTAGCTAGCCCGGTCTACCGTCCCCCCCCCCCCCTCCCCCCAGTACTCAATAAGATGTATTTCAAAGTGTACCTTAGTATGTCCTGAGATGTTTAAGCCATGTTTCCCTAAAATCCTTAGGAACACACCAGAGATATAGCCGATGGCGCAAGGGTACCCCCATTCACGCTCTTCGCCGATGCTAAAATGAGGGTGAGAAACATTTTCCTCTAAATATATCCGAATTCATTCCAGAAGCCCAAATCAGCAATATTATGTTAAGGCACACCTTCTGCGTCCTCTGCAAAAAAAGAAAAAACAGAATAAAAAATATTTAATCTCTGGCTCACAGTGAAGGTGTTTGTGCACCCAGTAAACGGCCATTTCCACGAAATCGCAAAAAAAAAAGAAAAAGAAAAAACAAAGACAAAAATAATGTGTCAGATGCCTTCAGACATTTTCTATAGCACTGGAAGTCCATTTTCAGGCTTATAATAATATCATTAAAACAGGATGTCACAATTATTATAAACTTGACTAGGTGATGCTGTGATCACTGTAAGTGCCACAGTGGTTGATTTTGTATCCCTACCCCAAGTTGTAAAAATACACAAAATTAATTAGAAAAAATTACTAAATTTATTCCATTTCATTTTGACCTCTCTTTACCTATTAAGTTTCAATAATGTGAGCATAAAGTGCAAGAAAATATCTAAAGTCGGCATCCTTTACTGTACGTTCGTGGTAAATGATAGCTTTTTCCCATTTAATTGCCGAATTGGGAAACGTACGTTGTTTCTAACGCCCTCAGAAATTGTGTATACAACTGATAGGTCTTTTTTTAAAAAAAGGTTTTATTGGTTAGGATAGAGTACCACAGTTACTCCCAACCTGATTTTATGATGCTGTGATGCATTTAGGGGCCACAGTGGCTGAATCTGCTGCCCTATCCCCATTTTACCAGTACGCAAAGGAGCTCAAAATGATCATAACAATTGCTTACGTCATACTCCTCTGTTTAAATATTTGTTGCCAGTTTTCTTAACAAAGTATGCATATTGAGCATAAAAATGTGTGATCGTTTCATTAATTTCAATGTGACCCATCAATTTAATTGTAATTCCTTTTAGTTAAGGCATACAAAGGGGGGAAACGTCTGTAAACAGGGGCTGCCGCTAAAGCTTCTACTGTCTGCACATTCAGCAGTCTTGTCAAACTCGGGGAAGGTGTAGCTCAGAGAGATGTTGTGTCTGATGCTGTTCTTGGTCTACATTAATGACATCAGTACAGCAGTACCAAGGTTCGTCTCGAACATCCTCCATGCGGATGACTTTGCATTGTGGAGCGCAGCAGAACATAAAGAAATAGCATCCTGCAGAATCCAGGATGCTGCCAATAGAGTCAACAGCTGGACTGAAAGATGACCACTCAAACTGAGCTAGACCATCTCTTTCAATCAGATGGAAGAGATCACCTTGAAACTGGAGAAGATGTTTCTCAACCTCATTTTAGCATCCGCGAAGAGCGTGAATGGGGGTATCCCCTGTCAACCGAGAGAGCTTCTTCGACGAATCTGTCGACCTTCTCCTGGATCCCGCCTCCTCTCCTGATCTTGCTTCCCATTTCGACTCCTCCCTTCGAAAACTTCTAGACACCCATGCACCTGTCACCACCTGCTCCATACCCAACCGACCCCCCCCCCCTCCCCCTGGCTCACTGACGACATAGCTGAGGCCAAGCGCGAGCGCAGACAAGCGGAACGCCGCTGGCGCCCATCTGACCTCACCGTTCACAGACAGATCTTCCAAACAACTAGATCCAAAGTCTGCAGAATGATCTCCGACTCCAAACGTAAACACCTTCAAAACAAAATCCTGGAATCCACTTCTTCCAAAACCCTCTACGCTACCATGAACACACTCCTAGACATTTCTAAAGACTCTTCTCTCCCCAACACACACAGCAAAGAAGAACTCCCGTCCGCTTTTTCCACCTATTTTTCCGACAAAATCCAAACTCTGCGCAACACACTCGACACTGCCTTCTCCGCCTTGCCGTCCCGACACCCCCTTTTCCGGCACCCCCGTCTCGTCCTTCCGGCCCGTCTCTCAGGACGAAGTCCTCAAGACCATAAAGTCCATGCCTCTCAAAACCTGCGAACTAGGCCCTCTCCCAGCTTTTCTCTACCGGGATGGCCTTCCAAAACTTCTGCCATTCATTACCGACATCATCAACACATCTCTAGAGAACGGCTCCGTCCCTGATATCTTCAAGTCCGCCATCGTCCGTCCTCTCCTAAAAAAACACAACCTCGACCCAAACGAACTCAAAAACTATCGCCCAGTCTCCAATCTCTCTTTCCTGTCCAAGCTTCTTGAAAAGGTCGTTCTCAACCAGCTCAACCTCCACCTCGCCGACAACAACCTCCTCAGTCCCTTCCAGTCTGCCTATCGCAAACATCACATCACTGAAACAGCACTTCTACATATCTTAAATGACCTGCTTCTCTCCACCGACTCGGGCAACATCTCCCTTTTTACGCTACTCGACCTCTCTGCCGCCTTCGACACTATAGACCACTCTATCCTCCTCCACCGCCTTCACCACTCCCTTGGCATCACTGACTCTGCTCACTCCTGGTTTCTCTCCTACCTCTCCAACAGACAGCAGTCCGTCACCATCGACGGTGTCTCCTCCAACCCAATCACGCTCTCCTGCGGAGTTTCACAGGGGTACGTCCTGGGCCCGATCCTTTTCACACTCTACACCTCTCCCCTGTCCAACATCATCCAGCCTCACCACATACACCACCACCTCTACGCTGAAGACTCACAACTACTAGACAAAGACAAACTCGACAACACTCAGTCACTACTGACTCGCACGGCTGACTGCTACGAAGACGTGAAAAACTGGATGACAGCAAACAAGCTTAAACTGAATGACGACAAAACGGAAGCCATGCTGGTAGGCACTAGCCAGAAACTTTCCCAGCGCCCTCCCTCCCTCCACCTTCAACTCGACAGCACCCCCATCTCCCTCTCTGACTCGGCCAAAAACCTCGGCGTTATCCTCGATTCCTCTCTTTCCATGACCAGCTTCGTCTCCGCCACGGCCCAGGCATGCTACTTCCACCTCCGCCGCATCAGTCAGATCAGAAAATACCTCCACCAAGCTGCCACCAAACTTGCTGTCTCTCTCATCCTATCTCGCATCGAATACTGCAACTCTCTCCTTTCCGGCCTCCCTCACTCCACCACTTTCACTCTCCAGCGCGTCCAGAACAATGCTGCCCGCCTCGTCCTCAGAAAGAAAAAATCCGACCACATCACTCCCCTGCTCAAACTCCTTCACTGGCTTCCCATCCCCCAACGCATCCAATACAAGATTCTGTCTCTCTGCTACAAATCTCTGAACAACTGCGCTCCTGCCTATCTCTCAAACTTACTTAGCCCCTACACTCCTCCCCGCTCCCTCTGCTCCGCCTCCGACCCTCTCCGCCTCCACATCCCCCGCACCAAACTGACCACTTTCGGTCCCCGCTCCTTCTCAGTATACGGTCCATCCACCTGGAACACTCTCCCACACTCTATCTCCACCTTCCAGTCCGCCCTCAAAACTCACCTCTTTCAACAGTTCTAGCACTATACCACCACACTCCCCGCCCTAAGCAGACTATCGTAATGTATTTCACTATTTGTGGTACGTGAGTCGTTGCCTAAAGCGTGCGCATGCGTGCGCGAGTTATGAGTGCGCGCTTAGAGTTATAATTATTATAAGATAAGCGCATTATAAATACCGTAATTAGTTATTATTATTATTATCCTTGCGCCATCGGCTATATCTCTGATGTGTTGCTATGGATTTTAGGGGAACAAGGCTTAAACATCTCAGAACATACTAAGGTACACTTTGAAACACATCTTATTGAGCACTTGGGAGGGGGGGGGGGGGGGGTGCACGGTAGCCAGGACTGGCTTATGGAGTAAATGTTTTTGTAGAGTTTGCACGGTCAACTCAGCACTGAAGTTATGACGTTTTACAGTTTCCAGCGACCCATTAACCCATTACATTCTGAGGCTGATTTTGTAAAATTTGCTTATTGTCCTATGAAGGCTACATCACAGATCTGGAGATAGATCAACTGTTTTAGTTCAAGGTGGTGCCAGAATAGCTTGGCGCCTCAGGCGCCAAGCTATTCTGGCACCACCCTTGAACTATAAGTCAAATTTATTTCAAACAATGGGTGTATCAGGAAGAAAAGGGTTAAAACCCGGCTCACTATAGTGCTCACTCTTCGTTTTATTGACAGCTGCCTGGTGAACGGATTGAAACCATACCCCATTGCAGTGCTCGGCAAGCACGCATTCTTACAATAGTAGCAGACTTCGGTGTATGGTGTAATGCATAACGATCTGTTCAAGTCACCTGGGCAGCTGGCAGTGAAATAAAGTGTGAGCTCGTTTCGTTATTTCCTTTTTATTGTCCCGCTGGCACAAAAGTGATCGGGGACAGTGTGAGCTCTGGTGTGAACTAGGTTTTATTGGGTCGCTGCATGGGGACTGTGAAACTGTGCATCTTGCACACATACACTGACGCACGCACGCACGCATTTGTCTATCAGCGCTTGAGGTTATTAGAACAGCTTGGGTCAGTTGCATGAGTGAGATTAGTCCTGCGCCAGCCACTAAGCAAGGTGCTCCGCTGTAGCGGAGCACCTTGCTTAGTGGCTGGTGCAGGACTAAGCTCTCTCATGCAGCTGACCCCAGACCTTTAGTCACAGATGGCCCCAGACCTTTTATCACAGAGCCGTCGTAATGTGTCTGTGTCTCCACTAAGCTCTTACAATTGTCCCCGAGTGGTTTTCCCGCTTGCCTATTGAGCCGTGGTGCAATGCACTGGGAGATGGATCCACCGTGACAGCTCAAGGATAGCGCCAGAGTAGCTTGGGGGTCTTCGAATCTCTTGCAATGGTTCCTCCGTCTTGGATTCTTTCACTGACCCTTTCATTCTTGACACAATGCAGACAGATCGATTGGCTATGATAGTTGAAGGGTAGCTTGTAACCCCCCCCCCCCCTTTCAACCCCCCTCCCCCCCCCCCCCCCCCATCCCGCTTCGTACTCCAACGGGCTGTGCATTTTGTGTCCTCGCACCCCCACCACGTCCCTCCCTCTCTTATTTCGCCCTACAGCCCGCGAACACTTCATTCTAATTTCTACTCCTCCTCCACCGGGTCCGTCTCTGTCAGTCTACCGCCTATCCGGCCGCGCCATGTTATTACATCACAATTTTGAATCACATCTACTCCCTCTTGTTTCCCATTCAAAATTAACACATTCGTGACGTGCAGCATCCGGATAAGCGGATGTGTGCCGCGTATCCGGACGCGGCACTTTTTGAATGAGTTAACTACGTTAATTCCAGCTTGCCTGCAGGGTGTACGTTTTAAATAATGTTGCTTTTAACTCCTTCACAGCCGAGAAAATTGAACACCCCTCCAGCTTTCCTGCAGGGTGTACGCTTGAAATAATGTTGCCGGATAACTGGTTCAATCAAGATGTAAAACAAATTAGCCGATACCAGCAGAGGCATAATATCACAGCGGGAATGAACACCAGCTGCCTGCAGGGTGTACGCTTGAAATAATGTTGCTTTTAACCCTTTCAGAGTCAAAAAAGATTGAACACCGCTCAACTCAGTGCAAGAGGTATAGATCCTCATGAGCCCCCGCAGGTGCAGGGGCTCATGAGAATCTATGCCTCTTGCACATGCAATTGACTGGCAGGCTGAGGGGCTTTACAATCGAGGCTTTAAACGCCATCAACTGGCACGCCCTAAAAAGTCTAACGAAATTAGTGTGGGAGTTACAGGCATTATCTGCAGACGTTCAGCGCAAAGGCAGCTGAATTTTGTTAAATGCCAGCAAGGCACGCTGGTTTAGTGGTTTTTACAGCAGTCTAACTTGTAAAAAAAAAAAATGTAGAGCAGTTGAATCTTGTGAAATTCTTGGAGCACTCAGGCGGGATTTTTTGGGTTGATTTTCCGACATCATCGCCAAGCTTCGAAAACAAAACGGGTGTACTCAGCAGACTAGTGGGCAGTGCTTAATTAGCTTGGCCGTACATGATTAGATGTCTCTCCAGACGTAAACAAAATTCAAGCACTAGCTTCTCCGCGGTATTTGTCGATCGACCACCCGCGACTGTTGCTTGTGCAGTGCATGGCCTTCGATTCTAACCACTTGGTCATTTGGCCCTAACCCCTTCACCGCCAGTGAACGCAGACTGTAATTTTGAAATCGCTGTAAATTCAACCTCAAAGATCCCCAGCCTTCCAAAGGACATGGATACAAAGCGGTTTCAGCAAGAGGTATAGATCCTCATGAGCCCCCGCGACTGCGGGGGCTCATGAGGATCTATACCTCTTGCACTGAGTTGAGTGGTGTTCAATCTTTTTTGACTCTGAAAGGGTTAAAAGCAACATTATTTCAAGCGTACACCCTGCAGGCAAGCTGGGTGTTCCATTTCCTCGGCTGTGATTATTTATGCCTCTTGCTGGTATCGGCTAATTTGTTTTACATCTTGATTGAACCAGTTATCCGGGCTTAAGTCTACGTATGTACCAGGACTTTGTGCATCCTGTTATTGAATGACAAGATAATAAATAATTCGTGACTCACCTAATACATATGTCACTTTCCGGCGCATAATTCATCACCTGGTCCCACATTTCACAGGCAGTGAGCTTAAAGTAACATCTGCACATACAAAGATATAATTGTTTGCGACTCGCATCTCCCGTTATTTGGCGTTATTCGTGCATGACCAATCTTAAAGACACCTGCTCCAATAGTTGAAAATCAATAAAGGGGTTAGCATTTCGCATGTTTTTTTTTTTTTACTCCTTTATATATAATAATATAGTGTTTTACAATCATTTTGCAGAAGAGGACTAACTTTACTGGTAAGGTTTGAGTGTCGTAAAGTTAAAGTCTTTTCCTTTTTTTTTTCTCCTTTGTAAAAAAACCCAACCAAACCAACAGTTATGTGTGTATACTTAAATGGATTGTGAAAAGGATAGAAAAATCTTTGTTGAGGCAAGCGAACACCGAAAACCCGTTGTATCTGTAACTTTTAGCGATCAGAAATCACCGCGACCAAATTCGCTATAGAAACAAGATACACAACTCAAAACAAACGCTATATATCACGCAACGCTACGAGAAATACAATCACATGTGTATTCTGTTGCGCGTGTGCCTGTGTCCATAGGCTGGGGTTTTCACGAGTACTGGATTTATTTCTTATAGTCATTGTTAAAAAAAGACCTTTTCTTGTTCTGCAGTGGCTAAAAGAAATAAATACTGTACATTGAGACACATCGTGAAGAAAAAAAAAATTCTGTAATGAAGCCTGTGCCTGTGTCAGCGTATCTTGGCGCGAGTCTATGGTCGATCCATCTCCAACTCAGTGTCGGCGCTGTAAGTCAGTGCACGTGATAAGACGCAATGGATGTCACTGGCAGTAACACACCCCCGCATGTGCGCTGATATGTCCTGTTTCTATCAGCTATTTCCAGCACGACACATTATTTTGGTCATGTGAATCCACGTAGCCAACTGAACACGCCGGCCAAGAACACCCACGCTGACAGATGTGTCAGTCTTTGACCATGCAAGAAAGTAACGTATCTAGACAGTGGCGCGGGCCAACAGCGGCCGACGTGGGGCCGATGGCCGCCTTGTGCGCATTGGAACATGACAGTCCGGACAGGAATTGCAAGGTGACTAATAGAGTTAACCCTTTGGCTGTCGGTAGCGCTTTTTGTCGAGGTGATTCCTATAAGAATCACCTCGACAAAACGCGCTTCTGACAAAAAAAGGGTTAAATCGATCTCAGTGCTCCACGGCTGGCTCTGATGTATTGCTGAAACTTGCCGAGTTCTATGCAAGTGGGGTGGTGGCACTACTCTGTGGCTACGCCGCGCCTTTGTATTGGTCCAGGGGAAACGGGCCAAATTAGTCCGCCTCGTGGAAAAATATCAAATGAAAAATCATAAACCCAAAACAAACGAGAGAGAGAGAGAGAGAGAGAGAGAGAGAGAGAGAGAGAGAGAGAGAGAGAGAGAGAGAGAGAGAGAGAGAGAGAGAGAGAGAGAGAGAGAGAGATGAAATGGAACTTTATTTCTCAACGGAAGAAGCAGGTAGCACATGTGCCATTTTTCACGCTTGCCTTTGCTAATCTGCAAAGGTACAACCCTGCTAAAAGTACAAAGCTACTAACAGAGAGAGAGAGAGAGAGAGAGAGAGAGAGAGAGAGAGAGAGAGAGAGAGAGAGAGAGAGAGAGAGAATCAATGAATCAATGAATCAATGAATCAATGAAACTTTATTTTACAACGGTTTAGGCATTGACATCGTCATCGACACAGCCATTTTACAAACCTGCCGTTGCTAACAACTACAAGACTAACTACAAATATACATACATATAAGTAAACATAATACTTACAAAGAGATGACAACACTATTCACATAGACAGACATACTCATAGACTCACAGACACCCCCCACCCCACCCACCCCCCTTCACACATAGACAGAGCTAAGTAGTCCAAATGATAAATGAAAAGGATAACAGACTTAATTGGGAATAAATTGGACCCAGCATAAAAAGAAACATATAATACAAGTGGTTAAGTCATCCCTACGAGTGATCGAGAGAGAGAGAGAGAGAGAGAGAGAGAGAGAGAGAGAGAGAGAGAGAGAGAGAGAGAGAGAGAGAGAGAGAGAGAGAGAGAGAGAGAGAGAGAGAGAGAGAGCAGGGGCGAATCGGCAGTACCTCGAGGTGGGGGGGGGGGGGGGGGGGTCCAACTTTTTGTTTGGAACCTTCAACCTGATACAAAAGACGCTAGACCTTGCTTCCAGGGACCGAAAAGTCGAAAAGCGGGAGGGGTGGGTGGGTGTGGAGGGGGTGGAGGGTAGGTTGGGGGGGGGGGGCGTAAGACGCGTGCTTGTTAAGACTCACACCATTCGCCAAAAAATCAAACGGGGAGGTGGGGGGGGGGGGTCCAAACACCCCAGAAAGGGACTTTGTTATAGCATTTTAAAAAGACTTGGGTCGGGGGGGGGGAGGGGGTCCGGAACCCCTGTAAACCCCCCCCCCCAAATCCGCCCTTGGAGAGAGAGAGAGAGAGAGAGAGAGAGGAGAGAGAGATGAGAGAGAGAGAGAGGAGAGAGAGAGAGAGAGAGAGAGAGAGAACTTACCCCTGAGCTATCCAGGTAGATACATCTAGGGTTGGTTATGCCTTGTGCAGATTTTCAGTCGTTCATCGAGGCCGCCGATGACGTCAGTCTTCTTTTGTCTGCACTCACTTCCCGGCGAGTACAGTAGTCATTTGGAGAGGTCGTGGACTCATACGTTGCACATTTATTCTACAATGTGTGCAGGTCTGTGATTTTGGACCTTACGGCTTAAAGCCGTAAGGTCCAAAATCACAGACAAGAACACATGCACATGTGTGAACCATCTGAACTTTCCTGTTTGCTCTCTCATTTTCCACACGTGGCCTTCAACTTTTAAACTATTTGATCGTTTTTTGTGTGTGTTTTTTTTAAAATGTGGGCTGGTGTGTGATTTTGGACCTTATGGCCTGGGACCGTAAGGTCCAAAGTCACAGACCACATCACACGCATTTGAACCATTCGAACCTTTCATTTTCATTTCATACCCCCCATTATGCCCTCACTTTGGCCCTCAGCGCAAATCGATATAGCCCGCTTAAAACTTTTACGTGCCAAAAATCAATTGTGAAATCAACGTGGATAAACACGGGCACAAACGCAGCGAGTTTGAGGAAAGGTCTCTCGCTCAGTCATTTTCATTGTACAAGAGACACAGGTTCAAATGGGTTCATGCAGCCGCAAGGGGTTCCACAGAATCTATGCCTCTTTGTGACCAATGCAAGGCCTACGCTGTCTTTTTTTCAAACTGAGGCAGGTAGGGGTTTTGACGACTGGGAAACGACATGATGTTAGGAAATAATCAACTCACAAGCGGTCTTACCATTTGCAAGAGGCACAGATTCACATGAACCCCTGCAGCTGCAGAGACTCATGTGAATCAAGTATGCCTCTTGCTGACTATGATTACGGCTATTATTCCATGTAAAGCTTTTTTTACGAAGTGATATAGGGCATCTCAGATCTGAGAAGCGATGATTCAGTATGCAAGAGACAGAGATTCTCACTGTGTCGCAGGGGCTCATGAGAATCTATGTCTCTTGCTGACTAAGATGAGGGCCTCGCTGTTCCTCCAAATGAGGGCACCGCATCATGGAAACCCCATCTGAAGCGGTCTGTAAATGGCTTTGTGAAAGGCGGGTAAACACCAGCTAACAACAGTGCACACAGCGCAAAATAAGTTAGCTCTCTCGCTTTTGATTTGACCCTTTCAGCGTCGGAGCCGGTTAGCGCTTTTGCTTTTGAGTTTGACTCTTTCCGTTTCAGCGCCATCTCTTCGAAAGCAGTGCCTGGTTCGATTGATGTCTCATGTTCTGGTGCCGAACACGATCGATCTGTTATAGTTTTAGTCACGATTTGTGTACGTTGTAATTAGCAGAACTGATAAATTCAGTAGTCTGGATTGATGATGACTGATGCACTCTGAATTAGAGAAGGGACTGTATGTATGGCGCCTCCAGTACTGCGCTAACCCAGTCAAATCCGAAGATGGGGATCAACCATGATAGTTAAAGGGTGGTGCCAGGATACGTCTGTAGGCGCCACTGGCACCACCCTTGAACTACTATGGTCGAAGTGTCTCCTGAACCGGCCATAATGCAGTCTTCAGAGGACAATTGTCATTTTTGGGCAATGCGACCCCAGGACACAATGTGCTCTACACCTCTTGGAGATGGTTGGAGTCAGTGCTGTCCATGCTAAAGGTACAAGATGATATATAGTGATCAAGTCGGTCTCGACCATGTCAGCGTGAAACGTAGAAAAAAAAGCCCAACAGCAATTTACTGATGAGCAGTACTACAGACGAATACCTGAAAGATGTTTGTGAGAGTGGGACGCATAATAATTACGTAATCCGCACTTAGCAGAGTGACTTCTGAATGGCAGTTCAGGACAGTGTGTGAGGATAGCAATTTACTATTGAAATCACTTAAATCAGAATAACAAACCACCATCTCGAGCCATACAAAAAAAACAAACAAACAAACAAAAAAAAAAAAAAAAAAACAAACAAACAAACAAAAAACAACAACAATCAAACAATAACAACAACAACAACAACAAAACAACAAACAAACAAACAAAAAACCCAAAAGAAACCTTCAGTTGTTCATTTGCAGTAAGTATTCTGTGCATAGTATTCGTTAATAGTTTGAGTCTTCCGGCCAAATAGCGGCAGACTTCTGCCCAGATGACTCTGATCTGAAGATTACATGGAGTTCATCTTTAGCAGCAAGACAGCATTTGTGACTCTTTGCAAATGGAAAATGGTTGCCATGAGACAGTAAATCGAAAAGTCTTGTCCAGATTAGCTGTTCCCCGGGCATTTGCTAAAAAGGGCCATAAACTAAATTCATTCAAGCAAGAGTCCTGAACGGAAATGGCTAAGTCTGAACGTTTTTATCTCTTGGCATACAGTGTCTCGTCCATCCCCTTCCTTCTGCAAGAGACACAGATTCACATGTGCCCCTGCAACGCAGGGGCTTATGTGAATCTATGTCTCTTACTGA
Organism: Semisulcospira habei; assembly: GCA_036245525.1. NCBI lineage: Eukaryota > Metazoa > Mollusca > Gastropoda > Semisulcospiridae > Semisulcospira > Semisulcospira habei. Next base: position 99,393,177 of record BTPG01000008.1, on the reverse strand, counting down.
CTAGATGTTCCTCAAATTGAGGGTGTTATGTGGAGTTAAAATGCGGCGACTGTCCACTAGAAATGCCACTGAAGTAATTATCCACTAATGGGGAATCAAAGAAGACGATAAGCATGGAACAGCGTGGAACAAAAATCATTGCTTTCGGGCAGAATGATACGTGGGCTGGAAAATCAATTCCTATTGACAGGATGCAAGACGTAAAATAACTTTGATGAGCATTAATTAGGCACGGAGACAATCTCGCCGCAAAGGCGCCAGTGACGCTGATGTAAGACAATACTACAAATTCAATCTAAGAGTAGTGAGTATGCACATACCTTTAATTTTTGAATCACCGAATAAATGAATTCATTCATTCATTTATGTGTACTGCGCCCGGAGGTTCAATCGTATTAGTGCATTACGTCAACTCGATACTCTTTTGATCGCGTCTGGCTGGAAAGCCTTTCTAAAGGCACCGGGATTATATCGTGAATATTGATGGTGAAGACGGCCCTTAAATCAGTGATACAGCTTTCAAGACACGGAGACCTAAGGGGGATATTCCCAAAGAAGACGGCCCTTAAATCAGTGATACAGCTTTCAAGACACGGAGACCTAAGGGGGATAGTCCCAAAGTCTGGATTTGTCCTCTGAAGACTAGATTACAGCTTATGCGCTCAGAGGACTGGATTCACCTTGTAACACATTCGATACGAACTGAATCCGGATACGCAGCTTTATTCCGCGTATTTCCCGGATGCGGTAGGTCTCAAATGTGTTAATACATGGACTTTGAGCACCAAGGGTGAACTTTCCGCCATACTGGGATTTGTCCTATAAAGACTACAGTTGTAGCATAGGCTTAAAATCGACCATGATAGTTGAAGGTTAGCGCCAGAACAGCTTGGCGCCTCGAGGCGCCAAGCTGTTCTGGCGCTAACCTTAAACTATCATGGTCGATCTATATCACGGGGAAGTGTCAGCTAGTGTTATAATACCGAGTGCACGCGGCGTCCAGGTTTAGAGTTTCCTTTATTTAATCCTTTGGCTGTCCGTAGCGCTTTTTGTCGCGACTAATGATTCCTTCAGGAATCATCGCGACAAAAAGCGCTACGGACAGCAAAAGGGTTCGAACTAACACTGACGTCAGTCGGCTTCAGTGTATGGGTCACCACGAAGGTGATTTCAAAGTTGTTTAACCTCTTCATTGCTGAGAAATGGTGAAGACGATCAACTTGCATTGGCATAGGTCCTCATGAGCCCCCCACCCACCCACCCCCTCCGCAGTGGCGGGGACTCTTATGGATTTTTGCCTCTTGCTGAAACCACGTTTTCTCAGGTTCTTGTTCCTTGGACGGCTGGGCATCTTTTGCGCTGAAGTTTTGATTAAAAAAAATAAATAAAAAAAAGCCCTCGTACCGGCCAGCGTCTACTGCTGACAGTGGTTAAAACTGAGAGGCAGGTGCACGTTTGAAAGCCGAGAAAGAACTGAATGAAAATTTGCACCCGGAAATAACTTAAATCGCAGGAATTAGAAACACACCTACCCAAATCGTTTAATTCTCAGGGAATTTGAAGGCGCACCTTGCTCAACTGATTTGACATCGGGCTAGGTCAGCGTGATCTAGCTAGGTCATGTGGACCTGCCAAAATCGACCCCAATAGCATCTCGGTCTTACATGTTGCACACCATTGATGCTGTGATTGTACACGCCGGCCTCCGTCAGGGCAGGTGTTCTGCAGTCTAAAGGCAAACGCCCACCATCTCAGTGATAGGGGCATAGATCTTCATTAGTACATATACTTGACGCACACACTGGTCGTCTCTCTCGGCAGCAAATCGAGGTAGACAACCACTGTAAAATGAGCTTTAAGGCAAGCTGCATTGCCCCAAGACAATGATACAACATGAACGGATAATTTTTGCCATGTGTTGTTGCATTATGGAAACAATAAAACTGGCATTGGCCGGGAGGAGTTTGGGGTACGAGTGCTGGTCTGTAATTTTTGACCTTACGGCCACTAGGGCCGTAAGGTCCAAAACCACGGACCAGCACACAGATTGTTCGTTGAAGTGCTGGTCTGATTTTCGGCACTAAAACTGTTTCTCCTCAGATGCAGTAACTGTTTGGGTTTTCAGGCTGCGATTCAGGTTACAAGCCTTTTGTGTAAATACCGTCTTTCTCGTGTTTACAACACTACAAGCCTTTGTGTGTAATGTACCTCGTTTCTCTTGTTTACAACACTTAACCCCTTCAGTACCAGTTGACGGCCCAGATTGTGCTGTTTTGGAATCGTAATTTCAACCTAAAAAATACGCATTGCACGAAGGAACATCGATACAGAGTGATTTCAGCAAGAGGCATAGATCCTCATGAGCCCCCGCGACTGCGGGGGCTCATGAGGATCTATGCCTCTTGCAGAGGAGTGGTGTTCAATTTTTCCCGCCAGTGAAGGGGTTACCTCTTTACTACTACTGAGAACACAAGGAGCAACACCCGCATCAGCATATATAGATTCGCCAAGCTATCCAGGCACTGCCCTTAAGCTGTCATGGTGTTGTAGTGTGTCGGGGCAGAATGGGTTGAGTCATGTGACAGAAGCCAAACATTTTCTGCGTTCTTGCTGTCAATGTTATCAACAGGAAAGTTCAATGTTCAAGCTCTCAGCTCCTCCCTGCCAAGGTCCCAGGAAATGTTTTCTGTCAGGAAAGTTCATCATGCCCTGACAATCTAACTACTCAGACCCACGGTAGATTTTTCTCCCTCTGAGGATGCTAGTGGCGGGGATGATCTGCCCGCAAGAGGCATAGATTCTTATTAGCCCTTACTGCTGCAAGGGCTCATGATAATCTATGCCTCTTGCAGATGGAAGGCATGAATGAGAGACTGTAAAATTATCGTGGTGCAGACTTAAAATAGGAAACGTTTTGTAAACAACGGATGCAACACAAGGTCGCATGCGGCTAGCAGGCAGAGAGAGAGAGAGAGAGAGAGAGAGAGAGAGAGAGAGAGAGAGAGAGAGAGAGAGAGAGAGAGAGAGAGAGAGAGAGAGAGAGAGAGAGAGAGAGAGAGAGAGAGATCCAGGCCTTTCTTACAATCTGTCCTTGCTAAGCTACTTAAAGAACACCAACCAAACAACAAAAACTAACTAATAATAAACGTCACACACACGCATACACACACGCAAACAGACACACATATACATGTACTCGTGCACATGCGCACTTTTGTACATACACATACACACGTACGTGCGCACATAATTTTCTAACATATAAGTAGGTATGATATTTTGTGTACTATCAAAAACAAGTTAGAAAACTGAACAAACAATTTGGAGGCTAGATGAAAAAAACCCAAAAAAAACCATGAAGGGTATTATGTCAAAAAACAAAGAAGAAGAAAGGATCAGCATAACGATGTCTTAGGAAGGTAATCATGTACTCTACTTTTAAACAGAGAGAGGGACGTGGTTTGTTGAATAGTGGGAGGAAGGGAGTTCCATAAAAGAGCACCTGAATAAGACAGGCTAGATTTGAACAGGTCTATACGGGGCCTTTTTATAGAGAGACTGTTCCTGGAGGTGCTGTATTTTTTTTCAGTTGGCGAAATAAGCCTAGATAAGTAAGGTGGAGCTTTCCCGTTAAGAATTTTGTGCATCAGTACACATTTGTTTAGTGCGAGGTGCTTAACCAGAGGGAGAAGTCTGATGGCCTGCAGCTTGGCATCAGTGGATAAAGACGGATCAGGGAGGATAAGCTTAGCAGCGCGCTTGTATAATGAGTTTATCTTCTTGAAGTGATTTTCACTGCAGTCATCCCATATTGTTGAGGCATAATCAATGTGTGGTTTAATGTAGGCATTAAAAAATAGTTTACGCGTCTTAAGGTCAATGATCGTTTTAAGTTTGGAAAGTAGAAACAACATTTTTTTGACAAATGTTTTATCATATAATATAGGTGGTTATGCCAGCTTAGATCATCATCTATTATTACTCCAAGCAGGCGGTGTTGACTGACCTGCTCAACTGAGATGGAGTCCAAAGAAAGGTTGAGTGATGGAGGTTTGAGCTGATGTTTCTGGCGGGTTGTGATAAGCATGCTTTTTGTTTTTGTGGGATTTACAAGCATGCGATTTTCATTACACCACCGAGAGACTTCATGAAGACTCTCTTGAAGATTATTTGCAATTTCAGGCACAGTTTTACCAGCGGAATGTAATGTTGAGTCGTCGGCAAACATGTCACACTCAGTCTCACTACACGTTACATGTAACGGTAGATCGTTAACGAAGATACAAAACAGTAGTGGGCCTAAAATAGACCCCTGGGGCACTCCATACTCTACAAATTGTTCAGAAGAACATTTTCCGTTGACATAGACTGTTTGTGTTCTTTTTGTAAGATAGGAGTTCAGAAACGAAAGAGCTGAGGGGCTCTTTTTGTTTAAGTAGGTGGCAAGCTTTTTCAGTAAGATGGTATGATCGATAAGATCAAACGCTTTTCTTAGATCCAGGAAGACAGCACCAGCCATTTTATTATCATTTATGCTGTTGACCCACGAATTCACTATTCGTGCGAGTGCAGTGTGGCATGAATGCTTGGGACGAAAACCTGACTGGTAATGATATAATAGGGACCTTTTTTCAAGAAATTCCAGAAGATGTTTGTGAACATGCTTTTCCAGAGGCTTCGAGAGAACTGATAGAAGGGAAATGGGGCGAAAGTTATTAATTTCAGAAGAATCGTTTGCTTTAGGAACAGGAACTATTTTTGATTTTTTGAAAGCTGCTGGGAAGACATTGTTTTGTATACATAGGTTATAAATGTATGTAAGAGGTTCCACTATGTATGGTTGCGACAGGTCAAGGATATATCCATTGATACCATCACTGCCAGAAGACGTTTTCTTTTCTAGGATAGAAATGTATTTGCCTACCTCGTGTACAGCAATATCAGGGATGACGAAAATATCATCTGAGGACAATCTTTGCTTACAGAACTTAGTTAGCTTTTCTGGAGTGGAATATATCGACTGATTGCGATTGTGAGAACTGAGTAAGTCTTTGGGGGCTGATAGAAAGTGGTTATTAAACTCCTCAGCGGAGAGGTTTTCTGGAATGGTTTTGCACTGTTTACGCTTGTTGTTGGTAAGCGTATTAAGTGCTGTCCAGATAGAGGAAGGGTTTCTGTCTTCTTCGACTGTTTTGGTTACAAACGATCTCTGCGCCTCTCTAATTAAGTACTTAACTTTATTTCGCAATCTTTTAAATTCTTGAAAGTTCTTTTCTTTCTTAGCCTTATTTCTATCATCCATTGCTTGTTTGATTTCGTCGGTTATCCATGAGGGAGGCTGGCGGGATCGGACTCGCTTTCTTCTTACTGGCGCATGTTTGTTTACCACCCCTAGGAACAGATCAAGTAAGAGAGAGACAACCTTATCTGGGTTGGTACAATTGTACACATCATGAAACGGTGTAAGGCTAAGATCGTGTATAAAAGCATCTTTGTTTAGTTTTTTAAAAGACCTATAGGTAATGTACACATGCTGATCCCTCTTTTATTTGGGCATCTTGCACGACCATGTACAGGTGATGGGAAAATGATCACTGACAGGTAGTGGGGGGACGCTGGTCTCTAGTACTGACTTACAGTTGTTGGTATAGATGTGATCAATGAGTGTAGCGGATGATTGGGTTATTCTAGTAGGAGCTTGGATTAGTTGCTTCAACCCAAAAAGAGTTGTTGTCGATTGCCACGTGGGATTTGTTTTCAGTAAGTCAATGTTAAAATCACCTAACAGCAGTACATCTTTGTCAGTATCATTCACTTTATCCATCATCTGCACAAAGTCATCATACCACTCGACAGTGGACGATGGATTTCTATATACATAACCCATTATAATTGGCGATGAGCTATTAATTTTTACTTCTAGCCATACACACTCAATCTCAGTTGACTCCAGATCATCACGTCTGCGTACCATATGTGCAATCGAGTTATGAACATAAACAACAATCCCTGTAGAGAGAGAGAGAGATTCAATGATTCAATGATTCAATGATTCAATGATTCAATGAAGCTTTATTTATCAACGGTTGAGGCATTGACATCGTCACAGACATAGCCATTTTTCAAACCTGCCGTTGCTACAAAACTACGAGACAAAATACACACAAAAAAAACCTAAGTATATAGTTAAATGTAAATGAAACTGACAAAAACATTGCTAGTTTAGGGAAAGAAAGTCCCATGACAATCTCACACACCTAAACTGACACACACACACACACACACACACACACACACACACACACACACACACACACACACACACACACACACACACACACACACACACACACACACACACACACACACACCATCACACACAGAGTTTGTAATTGGGAGCATACATAATCAGGGTTACAGGGCAGTATATATTTCACAACGAAATGATTACGACTGCTTCGAGAAGTACTTGAAGAGACTGATTTTGAAACGGGCTAGAGAGGAAGCGGATTTTACATAATCAGGAAGCGTGTTCCAAGTCTGCGTTCCCGCGAATGACAAACTAGATTTGTATATATCAATTCTTGTTTTGGGGACTAAGAAAAGTTGCCTAATATTACCAAGCCTAGATTCCGACTTAGAGAAAAGAGTTGTGATATATTCTGGTATTTTCTGTTTCCACACTTTGAACATAAAAATAGCCTTATTGTATTTGAAGTGGTCTTGCAGCGGCAGAAATCCTATTTTGGCGAGTTTTTCTTCTGTTGTGAGTCGTGGGTCAGGAAGGATTAACTTTGCTGCCCTTCTGTGTAACGAGTTGAGTCTCTTCAAGTGGACTTCACTGCATCCATCCCACACCGTTGACGCGTAATCAATATGAGAACGTATGTGAGCATTATAGAATAGTTTGCGCGTGTCCGAGTCGGTGTAATATTTCAGTTTGGACAACATGAAAAGATTTTTGGCTACCGTTCTGCATAGAGTGTCCGTATGAGCCTTCCACTTAAGCTGACTGTCAATTGTAATCCCTAGTAGGCGGTGTTCATTAACGTGTTCTATTTGCCTGCCCTTTAATAAAAGGTTAAGTAACAGGGGTGCTAACTGGTGTTTTTGACGAGTGGCGATTATCATAGATTTGGTTTTAATTGGATGAACAATCATAGAATTCCTGTGACACCATTCAGACACTTCATCAAGACTATGCTGCAAGTTGGAAGAAATTACTTGTATATCTTTGTTAGTCATATGAATGGAAGTGTCATCAGCAAAAAGATCACATTGTACGTTCTTGCAAGTTATATGAAGTGGCAGGTCATTGATGAATAGACAAAATAATAAGGGACCAAGCACGGATCCTTGGGGAACTCCATACTTTATATCTTTTAGAGAAGAGTAAGATCCATTCACTAGAACTTTTTGTTTACGATCAGTTAGGTATGATTTAAAAAATGCAACTACTTCTGTACTATTCAAGTATTTCTGAATCTTTGTCATTAGAGTGGTGTGATCGATTAGGTCAAAGGCCTTTTTAAAGTCTAAGTAAACGACACCCGTTATCTGGGATTTGTTCATACCATGGAGCCATGCGTCAACGAGGCGCGTGAGTGCAGTGTGGCACGAGTGTTGTGGGCGAAATCCGGATTGAAAGGGGTGCAGGAGCTTGCGGTTTTCTAAGTAGGCAAGCAGGTGTTTGTGGACATGCCTTTCAAGCGGCTTTGATAGAACTGATAATAATGAAATCGGTCGATAGTTGTTAGGGTCAGAACGATCTTTAGTTTTTGGAAGTGGAATGACTTTAGCGTATTTTAGTTTGTTAGGGAAAGTATGTTGCTTGATACAAAGGTTGTAAATGTACGTAATAGACTCTACTGTGTACGGCAGGGATAACTTAAGTATTTGGGGGCTGATGTCATCAGGCCCCGAAGACTTTTTATTTGGTAGTTTACTAATGAGCAAACCCACCTCATGAACTGATAGCAAGGGAATGCTGAAGGGGTCTGTGTCCTCTGTTCTGTGTTTACAGAATTCAGAAAGCAAATTAGAACATTCATACTTACTGCTATTAATTGAGGCATTTAGAGTTTCAGCGACTGAAAGAAAATGATTATTAAAAGTTTCTGCAGTAAGACTGCTGGGAATGGTTGTTGAAGTGCCAGGGCAGCCTTTAGTTAGAGTGTTTAATAGGCGCCAGATAGTGGAAGTATCCTTACTGTCTTTCACTGTGTCACGGATTAACCTTTTCCTTGCCTCTCTGATCATGTACTTAACACGGTTACGTTGTTGCTTGAATTCAGGAAATAGTTTTCGACTACGCAGATCATCTCTGAGCGCCATCGCTTGCATTATTTCTGGGGTTAACCATGGAGGAAGAGTGTTTGATTTAACCCTTCTCTCACGAAGGGGTGCGTGTTTGTTTAATACAGTTAGAAAAAGAGTGTACCAAATAGAAAGGGCAGTGTCCGGGTCATTGGAGAGAAGTACATCGTTGAACGGAGTATTATTTAAATCAAATAGGAATTTATTATGGTTAAAGTTCTTGAATGATCGATATGTTATGGTTGTATGGCCGTTCTTCTTTGCTTTCGGAATCTTTTTTGACCATGAACAAACAACTGGATAGTGATCACTAACACTTAGATTTGAAACCTCAACATTATAGGCGGCTTTGGGTTTATTAGTGTATATGTGGTCTATAAGTGAGGACGTATTCTGAGTAATTCTGGTGGGCGATTTTACTAACTGGACTAGACCAAACAATGAAGATATTGTATCCCACGCAGTGTGATTCTTAAGGAAGTCTATATTAAAATCTCCCATGAGAAGAAGGTCAGCCTTTCTTTTGCACGCTCTATCAAGGATCTGATTAAAATGTTCATACCATTCAAAAGTGGCGGCAGGGTTTCTGTAAAGGAATCCGACTAGTAGCGGTGTCGATTTAGGGCATTTCACTTCCAACCACAAACACTCTACGTCTGCGTTTCCAAGTCCAAGCGTCTATGGACTAAATGCTGAATGGAGTTGTGAATGTAGACAGCGATGCCTGTTTGACCTGGGGAAGAGGGGTCTCTCCTAGTCAAGGAAAAATTAGGAATACTAATGGCTTCATCGCTCACACACGAGCTAAGGCGCGTCTCACTAAGCCCAAATAAATGAAACGGTGTGGGATTGCTAATGTAGACAGATATATCGGTTAGTTTATTGTACAAATGAAAAACATTGAGATGCCCTATTCGCATAACTTTCAAATTTATGTCTATTACGGAGTAAGGCAAATTTGTACAGAACAAACAACAACAACTACAAAGTAAAATGTCAAAAGAAGGAAGTATACGTTGAGATTATTAAATGAAACAGCACAAATGCCTATGTATATATAAAGCTGGTAAATGGATAAGACACAATGAAATGATTTAGCAGACTCGTCGGCAGGGAATTAATCCAACTGCTCGAACATCAAAGTCCCGATAGCAAGTTCAGTTAGGCGTATCAGCCGCACACGAGCACAATACTGGCCGGGGTTTGGTAATCCGCTTTCAACTCGATACTGCTCAGCGAAGTAAAGCGGAGACACAGTTATCACTGGTAAATTGAAGCTTGATTGAATCGTCTTGATTCAATCGAGTTTCCTTCACGCTGATAGTCTGCTGGTATTCGAACAAGCACTGACTGACCTCGTATAAAACACACAGAGTACTCCGACACAGTAGTAAACTAACGGATCAATGATATTCTAGTCTCGGAGAGACTTTATCCACGACGAACGAACGAACGACACAGAAAATGATGATCGTAACTGTTCTTGGTCATCGCAAAATACATAACACTACAGTGGCACATTGATCACCAAAAGTTTTGCTTACTGCGCACTGTCCACAAGCTAACAAGAGTTCTTCAACAGTCAGAAATACAAATACATAAAATAAAAGTCCACAGGCACAGTCCCGAACGAATGCCTACAAGTAAAGTAAGAGAGAGAGAGAGAGAGAGAGAGAGAGAGAGAGAGAGAGAGAGAGAGAGAGAGAGAGGAGAGAGAGAGAGAGAGAGAGGAGAGAGAGAGAGAGAGAGAGAGAGAGAGAGAGAGACTGAGAGAGAGAGAGAGAGAGAGAGAGAGAGAGAGAGATAGAGAGAGAAAGAGAGAGAGAGAGAGAATCAATGAATGAATCAATCAATCAATCTTATTTTACAAAGGTGAAGATATTAACACAGTCAGTGACTATGTCATTTTTCGTACCTACCGTTGCTACAACTACGACTAAGTATAAAATATACATAAAACAGGGACATCAAAGCACAGTGATACAAAATATATAGTCCACTAAACACAAACACACGCATACACGCACAAACGCACTCGCGCGTCCACACACACACACACACACACACACACACACACACACACACACACACACACACACACACACACACGCACACACGATTGTTAGATTATACACGTACATTCGTGTGCACGAATTATTTGAGTGATGTCAGATATCTATAAACTTGTCTTGAAACGAGATAATGTCGGAGGGGCTTTAATGTGATGTGGGACTGAGTTCCACAGTGTGGAACCCGCAAATGACAAAGTATATATATATATACTGAGGGGTACAATGATTCCTTTGACCTCCCGAAGGCCTACAAAGGTCCGTGTAGCGAACCCCTCCGACCAATAACGTATTTGTTTTCCTTCCTCCGTTAATTGTTTAGAAAAAAAAAAACGTTTTATGAAGACGGCCGCTTCCAGTGTGGCGGATAGGTGACACCATTGAATATACATGTTCTGCCGGGGATTCCCAGAGTGTGACGTAGCATGATTTCGTGTCAGAAGCGCAAGTTTCGCGAATAAAAAGCTTGTGTACAGAATGATTCAAGCTGCAATGTCTGCAAAAGGTCGTTAAATTATGACAGTGACAGTGCTTCTTGACTGCTGTGTGATTCAGAAAAATTAAGAACTTTTTGATGAAGCGATCGGCATTTGACCACTGTCCGATGTGACAGCTTGTGCAAGTTAGCAATGTGCCTCGTACTCAGTTTTAGATTCAAGATGACTGAAAGGGATGCTTCGAGTGTGCAGCAGATTGTCGTTGTTATATCCTAAAGTGTCATGTGTGTTGGGATATCTGGAAAAAGGAATACCAAACAAACGCTCGTTGTTAACAGCAGGACTAGTGCTGAGATGGATTTTAAGGTAAGATTTTATTTTACAGCTTTGACATGATATTGGCATGTTGGTCTTCGAGAATTCGTGAGATGTTTTTCTTCAGATAGTCCCGCATTGAGCGACGTGAAGAGAGAACTTTGGCAATAGCGTGTTTTGTGTATATTGTTGCTGGGTGTGTATTTTCGTTTTAGTTCTTGAATTTGTTGCTCTGTGCTTTGGTTAAAATGTGGCATGTTGGTGGCTGAGCAGACGACAGTGTGTTGCCGGTTTGCAAGGATTGCTGTCTCTGATTGGTTAAAAAAACAACAACTCGGAAGCTATTTTTGTTCCGTGGTTTCCCGAACTTTGAAGATGTCTCAGTGCATGGCGATGAGCGAATGGACTCGATTTGGCGAAGGCTTTTGCTGTTTGCGCTGTGCCCGTAATTAGTGGTGAAATATTGTTTAAGTTGGCTCCTCACGTCGTAAAAAAATAAGACAGATGATGTGTATTACGTCAAATAGGACTACTTTAGTGCGTTTTTTCTGCTATTTTGTCGAACCGAGTTGATGTCAAAACTCGAAAACGAGGTCCTAACTGGCGTCATCGAGAGGGCTATAAAACGTCCGCCATTTTTCGCTACAGTGGTTTTTATATCACGGTCACATGGTACAGTCTGCGCTAAAGTGACTGGTCGTGTGACGTAGGGAGGAAAACAATATAAGTTATTGGTCATAGGGCTTCGCTACACGGACCTTTGTAGGCCTGAAGGAGGTCAAAGGAATCATTGTACTCCCTCAGGCATACAAAGGTCCGTGTAGCGAACCCCTCCGACCAATAACGTATTTGTTTTCCTTCCTCCGTTTATTGTTTAGAAAAAATCCGGTTTATGAAGACGGCCGCTTCTGTGGCGGATAGGTGACACCATTGAATATACATGTTCTGCCGGGGATTCTCAGTCTTTACGAGACAGTGTGTGACGTAGCATGATTCCGAGAGAAGCGCAAGTTTCGCGAGTAAAAAGCTAATCTTGGTTTGTGTACAGAATGATTCAAGCTGCAATGTCTACAAAAGGTCGTTAAAGTATGACAGTGACAGTGCTTCTTGACTGCTGTGTGATTCAGAAAAATTAAGAACTTTTTGATGAAGCGATCGGCATTTGACCACTGATGTGACAGCTTGTGCAAGTTAGCATGGTGCCTTGCCGTGCTTTTAGATTCAAGATGACTGAAGGGGATTCTTCGAGTGTGCAGCAGATTGTCGTTGTTATATTCTAAAGTGGCATGTGTGTTTGGATATCTGGAAAAAGGAATACCAAAAAACGCTCGTTGTTAACAGCAGGACTAGTGCTGAGATGGATTTTAAGGTAAGATTTTATTTTACAGCGTTGACATGATGTCAGATAGTCTTCGAAAATTCGTGAGATGTTTTTCTTCAGATAGTTCCGTATTGAGTGACGTGAAGAGAGAACTTTGGCAATTATCGTGCTTTGTGTATAGTGTTGCTGGGTGTGTATTTTCGTTTTAGTTCTTGAATTTGTTGATCTGAGCTTTGGTGAAATTGTGGCATGTTGGTGGCTGAGCAGACGACAGTGTGTTGCCGGTTTGCAAGGATTGCTGTCTCTGATTGGTTAAAAAAACTCGGAAGCTAATTTTGTTCCGTGGTTTCCCAAACTTTTGAATTGTCTCGGTGCATGGAGATGAGATGGATTTGGCGAAGGCTTTTGCTGTTTGCGCTGAGTAATTAGTGGTGAAATATTGTTTAAGTTGCCTCCTCACGTCGTAACAAATAAGGCAGATGATGTGTATTGCATCAAATAGGACTACTTTAGTGCGTTTTTTTCTGCTATTTTGTCGAACCGAGTTGCTGTCAAGACTCGAAAACGAGGTCATAACGAGTCATCGAGAGGGCTATAAAACGTCCGCCATTTTTCGCTACAGTGGTTTTTATATCACGATCACATGGTACAGTTTGCGCTAAAGTGACTGGTCGTGTGACGTAGGGAGGAAAACAAATATATACATATATATATATATATATATATATATATATATATATATATATATATATATATATATATATATATATATATATATATATATATAGTCTTCTTCCACTGCAACACCTCATAAAGCTTTAGGGATGCAATCCGCGCTGTACTAGTGGTGCTACCAGTAAATTCTGGAGGCGGCTTCTAGTACATGCGTTGTGTTTGCAATTTCAGGTTACGCCGTATGTCTACCTGTGTCTACCTGAAGAGCCCCCCTTGGGGCGAAACCGGTCGTAGGCGGCAAAAACTTTAAATCTACTCAGCAGGTCCAATATCTGTTTGGGAATATTTTCTAGCATTCCCCCTCTTGGGGAGGACTGGATATTCTCCAGCGGATGGCGGGGCGCCTGGGGGTAGTCCTTACTGCTCTATGTTGTAGGTGTTCAGTGGAAGGCTCAAAAGATCTTGTGAGCATTGCAGTCATATAAAGGGCAGCTGATGTCCTGATGACACAATGCAAGCTTACCAGCCTGGAATTCCATGGCTTTAGCACAGCATTCTCAGAATTTAATGAAAAATTATATATATATATATATATATATATATATATATATATATATATAGATATATATATATATATATATATATATATATATATATATATATATATATATATATATATATATATATATTATATATATATATATATATATATATATAGAGAGAGAGAGAGAGAGAGAGAGAGAGAGAGAGATTTTACATAACTTCGCTGTAACCAGTCCGAGTAATAGACATACCTGTTCGCACAGGCTGAATCTCATCAGTTTAGGTTTCTTTTCTAAAAGACAAAATTAAAGAAAGGAAAGAGATTTACTGACGCAACTTCCAGTTAGTGTTTCCGTTTGTGCACGTACGTTGAGGTTGATATCTTTTGTTCAGTGAGAATGCGTTTCTGCAATTTTCGTTGATTCAACACTAAAACTTAGATTCTAGCTGTCACGGGAAAATGGAATTAAAGTTGTGTCAGCAAGAGGTATCGATCCGCATGAGCCCCCGCAATTGCGGAGGCTCACGAGGATCTATTCCTCTTGCACTTGAGTGGTGCTGACTATTTTCTCGGCACTGAACAGTCTTTCCTGTGAGAAATCAAGTGATGAACAGTCTACACTATTAAAATAGGCTTAGGTGTTATATATATATATTATGTGTATATAAAAAGATTGGTCTGTCATTCCTTATCTTCCACTATCCTCTCTTTCTAGATCTAGTGAGTGATGCAGTAACAAAAAGGGCAGCTGATGTCCTCATGACCCAATGCAAGCTTACCAGCCTGGAATTCCATGGCATTAGCACAACAAGAGCATTCTCAGAATTGAAATGAAAAATTACGTCCCTTGGAGCTAAACTGATTGAGTGCATTTTTGGCTTTGGGCGACACCTTTGTTGAAAAGTTAAAATATATATATATATTATATATATATATATATATATTATATATATATATATATATATATATATATATATATTATATATATATATATATATATTATATATATATATATATATATTATGTATATAAATTAATAAATAAGAAAGTTTGTTGCCCATAAAGCCAGTCAAGTTAGAAGTTTAAACTTCGCTGAAGCTTGGTTCGGTACACAGTTTTTTTCCACCTAATTATTTTTTATTTCGTCCAATGTTTGCATATATACCGTACCTATCCATTTACGAATTTTAGGCCAAAAGAAGGAAAGTCGGTTTCCTATTTAAAAAAAGGAAGAAGAAGAAAAAAAGGTAGGTAGGATATGGCTTTTTTCCCCTCCTTTTTCTTAACAGCACAGACGGCTGGGGGAGCCAACGGCAAATAACTCGACGCGAGTGATGTCTCTTGCGGCGTCTGCTAGTTTGACACGGGGGATGTCCTTTGCCGCGTCGTCTGCTCAAATACTTCGGCGGTTTTTTTTCCTTCGTCGGCGAAAATGCTAAGGGCCGGCGTGATAAAACAGGCTTTGTCAGACGAGCGGAAACAGTGTTTTTTTATGGCCTTGGTGTGTCCATCTTAGTCCGGGAGGGAGGGGGGCGGGAGGGGGGGGGAGGGAGGAGGGAGGGGGCGAAGGGAAGGTGTTTCAAAACTTTTTTTTTTTTTGGGGTGGGGGGGGGGGGGGGGGGGGGGTGGGGGGTGGGGGGAGGTCAGGTGCAGTGCTTTCGGACATGCCACCTGTTACTATTACCCTGCTGGTATTTGGCTGTCACGTTTTCCACTTCTACTCTTCAGCTTAACCCCCTTGTGCATGCGGCCACCGGTACTGTGAACAGTACCGGTGGCCGCATGCACAAAGGGGTTAAGTCACTCAGTGACTAAGGTTTCGGTGTTTTTCATATACATGGTTGACAACACAAACAACCTATGACAACCTATGACAACCTACGACAAGCTAGCCACAGTGGACCTGTCCGTAACTTGTCACCGTCGGTACTGCGGTCAGGACAGGACTATCCGATGTCACCTGAACTACTTGAGGTCTCGTTGCGGCAAACGCCATCCATCTGCAAGAAGCATAGAGCCTCATGAGCCCCCGTAGGCATGTAGGGGCTCACGAAGATCTGTGCCTCGTTCATGTAAAGACTATTAATAGACTTTTCAGATTTAAGTGCCACTTTTTTTTGGTCAATTCTTCTCAACTTTTGGGACTGTGCGATGTTACTTAACCCATTGTGCTCGAGGTACGAAATACTCACACTTTGGAGTTATCCTCTGAGGACTGCATTACAATTCAGGAGACACATTGACCGTGCTAGTTCAAGGGTGGTGGCAGAATAGCTTGGCGCCTATAGGCGTCAAGCTATTCTGCCACCACCCTTGAACTAGCAGGGTCCAGCCATATCTTGCTGTGGTATGTCGCTCGCAGAATGAGTTAAATTACTTTAGGTGAAGCGGCGGCATAAACATCTGGACATCTGCAAGAGGCATAGATCCGCATAAACCCCTGCAGACTCATCAACATCTATGTCTCTTACATATGAAGATTTTGTTAGTGATTTTTCAGTCTTGTTCTGCGCCATCTTTTTGCTAGGTCTCAACGTTTTAGACCGTGCGATGTCATCTACATTATTTTAGGTGACACTGCGGCGAAATCCATCCAAGTACAAGAAGCATAGATCCTCATGGGCCCCCGCAGGCTTGCGGTGACTCATGAGAATCTATGCATCTTCTACGCGAAGACTATGAATAGGGTTTTTAGATTCTGTGCCACTTTTTTATAGGCAGGTCTTCTTAGCGTTTGGATTGTGTGACGTCATCCGGCACATTGCTTCAGGTGACGCTGCGGCAAACACGGCTCATTTGCAACAGGCATAGACCCTCACGAGTACCTGCAGGCTTGCGGGGGTTCATGAAGATCTATGTTTCTTGTATGTGAAGACTGTGTGAAACACTTCTTAGGTTTTGCGCCACTTTTTGGCAGGTCTTTACAGCTTTGTGGATCGTGCGGTGTCATCTAAATTACTGTAGGTGTTACTCATGTCTCTTGCAGCGAACGCGCCGTCATTTCAAAAGAAGCATAGATCCTCATAAGCTCCCGCAGGCCTCGGGGGCTCCTTATGATCTCTTCCTCTTGCAGACTCAAGGCTTTTGAGGATCTTGAAGATGTGCGCTTCTTGCTGGAGACACAATTATTGGCATCATTCTGTCATCCTCACGCTCTCAGACTACCTAAACAGATTACTGTTGAAGCGAGGACTCTCCCTTTCCAAGATTAATAGAGCCACAAGAGCTGCTCT
>BTPG01000008.1:99318767-99371267 GCA_036245525.1 Semisulcospira habei | reverse complement strand
CAAAGCACGATATTGCCAAAGTTCTCTCTTCACGTCACTCAATACGGGACTATCTGAAGAAAAACGTCTCACGAATTTTCGAAGACTATCTGACATCATGTCAATGCTGTAAAATAAAATCTTACCTTAAAATCCATCTCAGCACTAGTCCTGCTGTTAACAACGAGCGTTTTTTGGTATTCCTTTTTCCAGATATCCAAACACACATGACACTTTAGAATATAACAACGACAATCTGCTGCACTCTCGAAGCATCCCCTTCAGTCATCTTGAATCTAAAAGCACAAGGCACCATGCTAACTTGCACGAGCTGTCACATCAATGGTCAAATGCCGATCGCGGCTTCATCAAAAAGTTCTTAATTTTTCTGAATCACACAGCAGTCAAGAAGCACTGTCACTATCATACTTTGACGACCTTTTGTAGACATTGCAGCTTGAATCATTTTGTACACAAGCCAAGATTATCTTTTTACTCGCGAAACTTGCGCTTCACACGGAATCATTCTACGTCGCACTCTGTCGCGTAAATAACGGGGAATCCCCGGCAGAACATGTACATTCAATGGTGTTACCTATCCGCCACAGAAGCGGCCGTCTTCATAAACTGGATTTTTTTTTGGTAAACAATAAACGGAGGAAGGAAAACAAATACTTTATAGGTATTTATTAATATATATGTTATGAATATGAAGAAATAATCCATATACACCACGTAGTATAGCAGGAGTTACGCTTTTATTTTCACTTCACAAATTTTTGCCCTCTCAGCGAGGGCTTCATTACGGGAATACCCAGGTAACAGGTAACTAGGTAGCAAACAGGTACACAACATAATTTACGTGTTATAATGTAGTGCGTCAAAATAGATATAGTATTTACACATGTGCACTTTCGAGATTCTAAATCATCGTAAAACTTTTACAAGACTAAGGTACAAGAGCACGTGCATAAGTTCGTAACATTTAGTGCGTCACTACTGTTGACATGAAACGTTTATGAAACACGAGTATGGACATGCAGTGTGCGAAGGAAAAAAATGTCGCAATGAAATATTTATAATAATAAGGTCATCATCATCATTAACATCATCAACATCATAATTAGAATTTTCACACGTGCAGTTAACAAAAATCCAAGTTCAGTTTCCGAATCTGGCTCTCTATAGATTTCTCTCTCATCCTCAAGAAACCCCCTCCCTCAGTCCATTATCCCCCCCCCCACCCCCACCACACTCCCTCATAAGTAATACATACACACACACGCCCGCGAGCGCGGACACACACACACACACACACACACACACACACACACACACACACACACACACACACACACACACACACACACACACACACAATCACAATTTTCGTATTATGCTTTCGTCATAGTCCGAAGTAAAATACACGTGCATAAAATCTAGTACGTCATTCCCGTCATTCCTTATGTGTGTGTGTGTTTGTGTGTGTGTGTGTGTGTGTGTGTGTGTGTGTTTGTCCGCGCTCGCCGGCGTGTGTGTGTATGTATTACTTTTAAGGGAGTGTGGTGGTGGTGGTGGTGGTGGTGGTGGGAGCGGGGGGCGGGTAGAGGGATAATGGAGGGAGGGAGAAAGTATCTTGAGGATGAGAGAGAAATCTATAGAGAGCCAGATTCGGAGACTGAACTTTGATTTTTGTTAACTACACGTGTGAAAATTATAATATGATGATGATGATGTACCTTAGTTTTTATATGTAAATTAGTACGATGATTTAGAATCTCGAAAGTGCACGTGTGTAAATTCTATATCTATTTTGACGAACTACATTCTATTACGTAAATTATGTTGTGCACCTGTTTTGTTACCTAGTTACCTGTTACCTGGGCATTCCTCTGATGAAGCCCTCGCTGAGAGGGCGAAAATTTGTGAAGTGAAAATAGAAGTGTATCTCCTACTATACTACGTGGTGTATATATGGATTATTTCTTTATATTCATATTATTTCACTGCTGCTTGGATCCATTATTTGGAGTGTGTGGTGCCAGCATTCTTTGGACAGGTTTTATTTATTCACATATATATATATATATATATATATATATATTATATATATATATATATATATATATATATATATATATATATATATATATATATATATATATATATATATGAATAAATAAAACCTGTCCAAGAATGCTGGCACCACACACTCCAAATAATGGATCCAAGCAGCAGTGAAATAATATGAATATAAAGAAATAATCCATATATACATATATATATATATATACACATATAAAATCATGTTTCTTTTTACAAGAATAAATTATCCCTTATTTTACCGTTACGATGTTTTTTGCAAAGATAAAACACTTTACTTGAGTCAGTTACGTAGCTAGATAGAGAGCTGTCCTACTTATCGTTTTGAGAAGGTAACATTTACATTACCTTCGCAAAGAAGATAAAATAGCTGTCCTTTCTTTTATGTTTGTCCACTTTAAAAAATGCAGTAAACTGTATTGTCCTTAATCCAGACGAAATTGTGACTGTCAAGCGTGTAGAATGCAACGAAATTCCGGACAAAGAAAAAAACACGCTTACATAGGAGAAGTACAACGCAATTTATTGTGTTGTGTTTGTCATTTGTAAGCGCGTTTTCTTTCTTTGTCAAGAATTTCTAAGTATGTTCCTTGTTATTCCCAAGTGATATGATTATTCCTTACTTACATTTTACACTACACATACCAAGGGACTTCACTCAGCACGAGACAAAAAGTTAGATCCCCTGTGCCCTGCGGATCTAAAGGTCTGTCGAGGAAAGAGTGATTTCCCTTGGCATGTGCAATGTATCTAATTGTGCTCGTGTCAGCTTCAGTTTGTGACTTGCATTTTACACGTTTTTCACTCAGTTCTTTGAGTATTTTTACATTCGCAAAAGACTTCAATGTAGACCATCTGCATGTTTCAGGTTCCCTCGAGAAACAGAGACACAGCCTGATCACTTCTACTTTGCTGACTTCGAAAGACATAATGCAGAAATTGCCGCCTTTCACTTAGACAGGTAAGGCGTAATCAGTAACGCATTTTTTGCTGGCACATTACAGAAGGAGACCGAGCGACCAAGACAGTTCAAGGGTGGTGCCATAAAGCTTGGTGCCTAGAGGCGCCAAGTTATTCTGGCACAACCTTTGAACTGTTATGGTGAATGTGGTGTGAAGTTCTTACAACTCCCTAATTTGCAAGTTTTGTTCAGAGGGATTGATTTGTTTAATCAGCTTTGGTGTATTGTTTGGTGTGGTGGTGATCGTGGTGGTGGCGTGTTTATGTGCGTGTGTGCTTGCGTGCGTGCGTGTGCGTGTGCGTGTGTGTGTGTGTGTGTGTGTGTGTGTGTGTGTGTGTGTGCGTGCTTGCGTGCTTGTGTGTGTGCGATGCGTGCGTGCGCGCGCGTTCGTTTGTTGTCCAATACAAATTCAAATACTAGACAGGTCGATTAGTAGAAGCTTATCTCCTTTCTAGTTAAATCGGATGGAGTACTGCGGGCTAAATTGTCTGCCGGAGTAATCAGGTGCAAAACCTGAAAAACAAAATGAATCTTTGCGTAACAAAATACACGTCTAGTCTACGAGGCAAAATGAACGGCCATTTCCAAACAGCAGGCAGGTCCGCACTGCTGAGTGACATAGCATAACTAGCGACGGTTGTTGGGTGTGATCGATAGGCCGCTCGACAACTGACGCGCTTTTTGGCGTTCGGCGCCAACCGATCAAAATAGCTCAAGGGTAGTGTCTGATTAGCTTGGCGCCTCGAGGCGCCAAGCTAATCAGGCACTACCCGTGAGATGTAAGAGGTCATAGCTAAAGAAAAATGACGTCTGTCTGTACAGGCGCAAAGCTAATCTGGGTGATCATAACATGGTCGACACAACTTTATTTACTTTCTGTGGAAGATACTGACGAGCAAAAGAAATGCGACCTCTTTTGGAATCATCGGAAACACTAAAGTGTTTCCGATGATTCCAAAATTGTCGCATTTCTTTTACTTGTCAGCATATATGGCAGAAGGGCGTTTGAAGACGATTCGAGAATGTAAGAAATTTGGCGTTGAAGTGTGAGGGGTGCATTCTACCTTTTTGACGAGGCGTACAGTCGTGTCCTAACGTATTCAAAGTCCGATTTGTATACAGGGGTGGGGCTTTGACTTATCACGAAATAACCTATGTTAAAATGCCGGTACATTGATGTAAATTGGCCCAGCAAGAGACATAGGTCCTCTTGAGTCCCCATAGGCTGCGGGGGCCCATGAGGATCTATGCCTCTTGCATGTGGATAATATTTACTCTTTTCAGTGGTGCTAGGCGCAAACTTTTACAGGCTTTCATATGCCAGAAGAAGGGCATACGTTTGTTTATTGTCTGGCGATATTGGACTGCTGTTCATTTATTATTCATTGCGTTTTTAAAACCAGTTCGTCTGTATTCATCTGCCAAATTTTTTTGAATTGCATTTTTATGTCGCTGTCTGACTATCTCTGCGATGCACAGAATAGACTTTAAAAAATCCTATCCTTTCATGTTAGTCCTTTGGCTGTCGGTAGATCTTTTTTGTCGTGATGATTCCTGCAGGAATCATCGCGACAAAAAGCACTGCCGACAGCCAAAGGGCGTGACTGGATATTTTAACCCTTTGGCTTTCGGTAGACGTTTTGAAAAGACGATTCCTTGCACGTGTCTCACAGCGCACTACTCACTCTTCAGATAGAATGAGCAAGGACACTGCGCGCGCGAGGGTGCTGAGTCGCATTTGAAGTCGCACTAAGGTCGTCAGGCACCTAGGGTTTGTTCGTCTGAACCATTTACCGACTACCGTCTGGTAATTTTTTTTTATATTAAAGAGGACCTGGCATTTAGTTTGTTAACCTGGCATTGACGTGGTAAACCGTGTACCAGTTTAATGACGCGTTAGGCAAGCAGTCAGTGCGCTCGGAAACGCTTCCTTCTATCCAATTAAGAAATACCACCCAGTGCCCTTGGTTCCTTTTCCGTCTAAAGTCTATTACCTGTAAAATGCAGTTAATCCCTCCGTCCCCTTACCCCTATCACCCATCCGCGGCCCCTTTAACTCATTCGAGACGTGCCACCTCCGGATACGCGGCTTAAAACCGCGAACACGAAGGCGGCACGTCTCGAATGAGTTAACGCGTACTTACACTACATTCGATTAACTATAAATACATCTGTCGACGAAGCGGAGGGTGGAATTTACTTACGCTCGTGTAATTATGGACACAAACAGTTCTGTGTTATTGTGCACTGGTCTGTGATTTTGGACCTTACGGCCATAGGCCGTAAGGTTCAAAATCACAGACCAGTACACGTTTGCAGCTTCCAGCGTGGGCATCTGTCCTATAATAGGCTTTTGTATTCATTAATTATGAAACTAATTGTATGTCGTCATATGTTGGTCCTTATTCCGTGAGTATATCCGAGTTTTTAAGACTTAAATTCTTTGAACCCTATTAAAAACACAGCAGGAGACGGATTAAGGGCAAAGATTGAAAGGCTAATCTTTCTCCACCCGGCTGGAACATAGGTACTGGAGGACGCATCCTAAAGCTGATCACTGAAGTTAAAGTGTTATGGTGCATGTGGAAATGTGTCAGTAGAAATGTAACCTGTATTACAATAAATTTCGGACATAACAAGTGGACCCAGGGGACCCGCGTTTCCTTGTTGTGCTATCCGAAGTTTGTTATATGCGAATTCATTTACACGAAAAGAGTGCTACTGGGATCTCTTAAAAAGTGTTGTTATATCGGACATTTGTTGTAATCGACTTTGTTGTAAGTAGTAAGCGAAGTAAACTTAATTCATTCTGCCCGCGACACACCACAGCAAGATATGGCTCGACCATTATAGTTCAAGGGCGTTGGAAGAATAGCTTGGCGCCTATAGGCGCCAAGCTACTCTTCCACCACCCTTGAACTATCATGGTCGATCTGTCTCTTGAATTGTAATGCAGTCCTCAGAGGATAACTCCAAAATGTGGGTATTTCGTTCCTCGGGCACAATGAGTTAATTAAGTTGGCAGTCAGCTGAGACTGTTTCATGTGGAAGACATGTGATGGGTCAGGCTAACAGACGTAGGGTAGACGTTATCCGACATTCAGACGCAGGTCAAAAACTGCACGTCTTTGGACTGACTGAAACAGTAGATTAAAACCCCGGACAAACGAAATCGAATGTTTGTCCGTTCTTTTGATCCACTGTTCTCGTCAAAACACGTACGGCAGTTCTTGCCTACTCTTGATTTGTGAACAAGGCCTGCTGAGTGTTACTAGTTGAAACAGGCTAAGACGATAAATACAGTAAAGTAAGCAAAATGTTTTCGGGCCGTCGATCCGAAAAACTCAGTTTGGCATACTGAGCGTGTCAAGCATTCCTGTATTAATTTAAACCCACACCGTACCTGCATTCTTGGTTATATTTGTATGTATATGACCTCGGTGATGAGTTTGCACGTCTCCGTGATACTATTGGTGGGAACTAAATTTAGATTTTAGAAGACAATGCCACACTATGCGGATATAACAAATCGCCAGGGGACGCAACTTTTCTTGTTGATATTTTCGGAAGTTTGTTATAAAATATAAGCGAAGTAATTTACATAGAAAGATTCGGGACCTCGGAAAGAGTGTTGTTATAATCCGACTTTACTTATATCCGACCTTGTAGTAAGCGGAGTAGACTGTGTGTGTGTTGCTCTGTAATTTTGGACCTTGCGGCCTCAGGCCGCAAGGTCCAAAATCACAGAACAGCACACAATGCCTCTGTAATAAATTACAGCTATTGTAAAATTCTACTTTCAAACGCAGTGCTCGATATATATATATATATATATATATATATATATATATATATATATATATATATATATATATATATATATATATATATATATATATATATATATATATATATATATATATATATTGGACAATAAAGC
The DNA here is from genome assembly GCA_036245525.1 of Semisulcospira habei. NCBI lineage: Eukaryota > Metazoa > Mollusca > Gastropoda > Semisulcospiridae > Semisulcospira > Semisulcospira habei. Next base: position 99,364,284 of record BTPG01000008.1, on the reverse strand, counting down.
TTTGAACCGTAAGGTCCAGATTCACAGACCAGCACACTAACTCTAAAGCCTGATCAGTCCCCAGTGCACGAGGAGGGGTATTGAGCAGAGTACGCTCAACGTATACGTATTTACATTACTGAATGAATCCATTGCATGTGAACTGATCAATTTGCATGTCTTTCTAAAAACTTACTCAGCGTGAAGACGGGCATTCTGCGCTGGGCACACAGGAAGGCCTTAAGGGACATTTAATGCGCCAGAGTAAAAATATCTGCGCGCCGCTAAATGCATTCCTTGTGCACGAATGGTTGCAAAAAACATGAGAGAAAGGGCCATAGAATACGATTAATGCGGTTCAGACGGGATTTGGAAGACAATTGGTACTATGACTGCTTTTGGGTTGGACTGACATCTGTAACTCCGATTCGAGACGTGCCGCATACGGATACGCGGCAGAATGCCGCGTATCTGTACGCGGCACGTCTTGAATGAGTTAAGGTCTGTGCATACTTAACCCGTAGAAGAAAGACATGCCATTAAGTTCTCTACACAAAGAACTGAACATGTTCTGTTTATTTGCGAGATCTGCAAACGTTGAAAAGGAGATGACTTGCCCTGTTGACCTCTTCACTGCCGAGAAAAAACGGACACCACAAGAGGTATGGATCCTCATGAGCTCCCGCAATTGCGGGGGCCCCATGAGGATCTATGCCTCTTGCTGAAAGCTCTTTGTATCCATTGTTCATGTGACGCCTGGAGCTATTTCGCGTAGTTGAACTGACGCAGGTTTCCCTGCGTCCTGCAATGCACGTACAATGGCAGTAAAGAGATTAAGGCAGAAGACAGTAATTAAGTCTCTGTTACTGAAAAGCAGGACTTTCATGGAAATACAATGAAAATCTAGCTTTTCGCAAAAATGCAAAAATTTTAAAAAGACTGTAAGCGCATTATGTAAAAAGCTAGATTTTCATTGAAATACCGTGACAGTCTCGTTTTTCACAGAAGTGCGCTGACTGTCTTTCGCTTACACGGGGGCAGACTGACGCAGATGTTTCCGTGCATTTTATTTTATTTTATTATTATTTATTTTTTACAAAGTGGTGAACAGCAGGAGCAAATCCTTCGTCTATTTTAGCATACGGTGTAAGCCCTGAAAGCGCGGGATAATATGTTTGCTCACCTTAGATGGCGGAAGGACATAAAGGGCGAGACGTAAACAGGCCAAGGCAAATCTATATACAAGCTAGGCCGTGAACCAGGTTCATGCATTATTCCTATTTCCATTATTTCCTGCTTGAAGGCCCACTACCGCCGCAAATGTTCAAAAATGAAGATGCACTTCTGTAATAGATGGTTACAAAACGCAACATACTGGTCTAGTTATGGTTCATAGTTTAGACACTTGACAATCCAGTTCAGCACGCGTCGTCTTTAGATCAAGTTAACCTGACAATGACTTCGCTCCGTTCTAGAAATATAACGCTTTTAGTACGAGAAACAGCTAAAAATAGATTGACGCGCTAGCGGCAGCGCAGAAGAAATAAGTACGAATACGCGTAAGCTTTGGATGCGCGTCCAAACTGCTTTTAACGTTGATTAAGTGTATAGACAAGGCATAACAAAACACAAACGGTGCTGAAATGTGTCTTCAGATTTATGCATAATGGTTACTTTAAAACCCCCGTTCATTGTCAGCGGATGCAGACTATGTTCCTGCAGTCTTCGTTAATTTCAGCACTGAATTTATAGCACCAGCTGTCGCCCCAGGAACATGGATTCAGAGTGGTGTCAGCAAGAAGCATAGATCCCCATGAGCCCCCGCAATGCGGGGGCTCATGAGGATCTATGCCTCTTGCATTTGGCTGGTGTTCAAGATTTTCTCGGCACCGAGGGGGTTAACTCACTGTACCCCAAGGCCGAAATCCCCAAATCTTGCCGTTGTCCTCTGAAGACTGCGTTGCAGTGCAGGACACAGATCGACCATGATAGTTCATGGGTGATGCTAGAATAGCTTGGCGCCTATAGGCGCCAAGCTATTCTGGCATCACCCGTGAACTATCCTGGTCGATCCATATCTTGCTGTGATGTGTCTGGGGTAGAATGAGTTAATGTCTATATTCAACTCTACGTGATCTAGAGAACTAGCAAGGTGAATGTGTCATCTCAGAGTTGTTAAGCCTCTTACCTTCTGTTTGACTAGTGTGCTTCATCCATTCACTTTCGAGAGAAAAATGTTCCTCAGGTTTCAGGGAAGGAAACGTCGTTTGCTAGGTCACTCGCGAGAGATGGATCGACTGTGACAGCTCAAGGTTAGTGCCTGATTAGCTCGGCGCCTATAGGCACCGAGCTAATCAGGCACTAACCTTGAACTATCACGGCCGTCCGTCTCCTTTGACGCGTTTGACGCCGAGAGGGAAAGAGCTCCTTTCTCTCGTCAGTGTTGACTGAACAAACATTTCGCTTTCTTTAGTGTTGTCTCTGGAGATACGATGTTTCTGTATTAGATGCCCCTTAGGTGTATCTTTTGCTCGCCATAAGCATACCTCAAGGAATTGTTGAATGTTAATGTGCGTGTTGAAGCTGTTCATAGCGCCGCTGCTCTGTACGAGCATATTGGCTTGTTTTCTCGTGACAGGTTCGCGGTCTGAGTTTCAAGCAGTTGCAGATTTGTGTGTACGTATGTGTGTGTGTGTGTTTGTGTGTGTGTGTGTGTGTGTGTGTGTGTGTGTGTGTGTGTGTGTGTGTGTGTGTCTGTGTTTGTGTGTGTTTGTGTGTCTCAGAGAGAGAGAGAGAGAGAGAGAGAGGATTTTTTATTTTACAACGATGAAAGTTTTGATGAAACCAGAGAGAGAGAGAGAGAGAGAGAGAGAGAGAGAGAGAGAGAGAGAGAGAGAGAGAGAGAGAGAGAGAGAGAGAGAGAGAGAGAGAGAGAGAGAGAGAGCCCAATGAAACTTTGAAGACTTTAAAACTTTTTTATGCGGGATAAAATCGTAATGGTTTGTCTGCAGCTTGTCTCTCCTTAAAGCAAACAGCAACACAAATCAAATAAAAATACAGTAATTTGGCTATTTTACAATGACAAAATGCATATTGAAACTTGAACTGATGTCTTAAAAAGAAAAAAAAAGATGTTTACGTAGGCGTGCTTTGAGAGAGAGAGAGAGAGAGAGAGAGAGAGAGAGAGAGAGAGAGAGAGAGAGAGAGAGAGAGAGAGAGAGAGAGAGAGAGAGAGAGAGAACAAACGAACGAACGAAACTTTATTTTCCAAGGATTGAGATATTAGGCGCGCAGGCCTTTCTTACAATCTGTCCTTGCTAAGCTACTTAAGGAACACCAACCAAACAACAAAAACTAACTAATAATAAACGTCACACACACGCATACACACACGCACACAGACACACGTATACATGTACTCGTGCACATGCGCACTTTTGTACATACACATACACACGTACGTGCGCACATAATTATCTAACATATAAGTAGGTCTGATATTTTGTGTACTATCAAAAACAAGTTAGAAAACTGAACAAACAATTTGGAGGCTAGATGAAAAAAAAAAAATAAAAAATTAAAAAACATGAAGCGTATTATGTCAAAAAACAAAGCAGAAGAAAGGATCAGCATAACGATGTCTTAGGAAGGTAATCATGTACTCTACTTTTAAACAGAGAGAGGGACGTGGTTTGTTGAATAGTGGGAGGAAGAGAATTCCATAAAAGAGCACCTGAATAAGACAGGCTAGATTTGAACAGGTCTATACGGGGCCTTTTTATAGAGAGAATGTTCCTGGAGGTGCTGTATTTTTTTTTAGTTGGCGAAAAAAGCCTAGATAAGTAAGGTGGAGCTTTCCCGTTAAGAATTTTGTGCATCAGTACACATTCGTTTCCTCGCGCTGGGACCATACGGCGTTGAGGCGCGTCCCCTGGGTGGTGGATAGGGGGTCCCTCGTGAGAGGGGTGCACCGAATGAAATAAGGTGCCGTGAACCAACATGGTCTAAGGGAAGGTGACCCTGACAGAAAACCCCTGGTCCTCCTAGTAAGGGGGTTGGGCGTGGGGGTAGCTTCCCCACCCTGCAAAAAAGGAAATAGCTACAAAAACGCCGACGAAAAGATTAACAGTAATTCCTTTCCTGGAGGAGGAAGGTTCTTCTACTAGAAGACTTATGACGTCCTGTGGTGAAAGCCGGAAGTCTTCGGAAGCCACAGGACCGAGCCGCCTCTCTCTATCCAGGGATACAACCATGGGCACATGGAACGTCAAGACCATGTACCAGAGCGGCAAGGCCGCCCAGATAGCAGCGGAAATGCAAAAGTACAACCTTTCCCTGCTAGGTATCAGTGAAGCCAGATGGACGCAGTCTGGCCAGAAAAGGCTGTTAAGTGGGGAGATGATTCTGTATTCAGGTCATGAAGAGGAGAATGCCCCCCATACAGAAGGAGTAGCACTCATGCTGTCACCAGTGGCACAGAGAGCGCTGATGGGCTGGGAACCTCTTGGGCCAAGAATTATAACAGCAGCCTTTAGAACCAAGAAAAAGCTCAAGCTGAACGTCATCCAGTGTTATGCGCCCACCAATGACAGTGACGAGGAAGAGAAACAAGAGTTCTACGACCGACTCCAGAGTGCCGTGGACAAATGTGCGGAGCGAGACATCACCATCGTCATGGGCGATTTTAATGCCAAAATAGGGGAGGACAACACCGGATACGAAGAGGTGATGGGGAGACAGGGACTAGGCTCGGAGATGAGTGAGAACGGGGAGAGGTTTGTAGACTTTTGTGCTCTAAACCGACTTGTCATTGGAGGCAGCATCTTCCCACACAGAAGAATACACAAAGCAACTTGGGTCTCACCTGACCATACAACAGAGAACCAAATAGACCATATCTGCATTAGCAAGAAATTTAGAAGATCCCTTCAAGATGTTCGAGTGAGGAGGGGAGCAGATGTCGCTTCAGACCACCATCTGCTTACCTTAAGAATGAAGCTCAAGCTAAAGAAAAGCCGCACAGAGACAACAAGAAGACAGCGCTATAATGTAGGCCTCCTGAGAGAAACTGGAGTTAGAGAAGAGTTCAAACTGGTGCTGTCCAACCGGTTTCAAGCGCTATAGGAGCTAGTAAATGAAGAGGAGGCGGTCACCACAGAGCAGCAGTGGAAGGCAGTTAGAGAGGCGCTGAACTCAACCTGCAAAGACACTGTAGGGTTCAGGAAACACCACCACAAGGACTGGCTGTCGGCACAGACCTTGAAGAAGATAGAAGCGAGGAAGCAGAAGAAAGCAGCGGTCAACAACAGTCGCACGAGAGCAGCCAAAGTAAGGGCACAGGGGGAATACTCGGAAGCCAACCGCGAGGTGAAGAGGAGTATCAGGGCAGACAAGAGGGCCTACACAGACAGCCTGGCAGCAGAGGCAGAAAAGGCAGCAGGCAGCGGCAACATGAAACAGCTCTACGACATTACCAGAAGATTGTCGGGTAAGTATGGCCATACAGAAAGACCAGTAAAAGACAAAGAAGGCAAGCCTATTGCAGACAGAGCAGACCAACTCGACAGATGGGCCGAGTATTTTGAAGAGTTACTGAACAGACCTAGCCCACCCGACCCCCCCGACATCCAGCCGGCAGAGACCGACCTACCCATCAGCTGTGACAGACCCAGCCGGGAAGAGATCAGAAAAGCAGTGGCATTTTTGAAGAATGGCAAAGCAGCAGGGCCAGATGGCATCCCAGCGGAGTCTCTGAAAGCAGACCTAGAGACAACAGTTGAGATGCTGTACCCACTGTTTGGAAAGATCTGGGAAGAGGAGGTGATGCCAGGTGACTGGAAGGAGGGGTACCTAATCAAGCTTCCCAAGAAAGGCGACCTCAGCAAGTGTTCCAACTACAGAGGAATCACCTTGCTGTCAGTACCAGGAAAGGTCTTCAACAGGATCATCCTAGAGAGAATGAAGAGCTCCGTTGACCCCCAGCTCAGAGACCAGCAAGCAGGATTCAGGAAGAACCGATCATGTACAGACCAGATCGCCACTCTCCGCATCATCGTGGAACAGTCTCTGGAGTGGAGCTCCCCGCTGTACGTCAACTTTGTGGATTATGAGAAAGCATTTGACAGCGTGGACCGAGAGACTCTGTGGAAACTCCTACGACACTACGGTGTACCCGCAAAGCTCGTCCGCCTGATCAAGAGCAGCTATGATGGCATGACATGTCGCGTGATCCACGAAGGGCAGTTCACCAGAGAGCTCCAGGTCAGAACTGGTGTCAGGCAGGGGTGTCTGCTGTCTCCGTTCCTCTTCCTACTGGCCATAGACTGGGTCATGAAGATGACCACAGAGCACAGACGAAGTGGAATACAGTGGACACTGTGGACACAGCTTGACGACCTCGATTTTGCAGACGACTTGGCATTACTGTCCCACACTCATCAACAAATGCAGGACAAGACCACGAGGCTTGCTGACATCTCGTCCCAAGTGGGCCTCACCATTCACAAACAGAAAACAAAGACAATGAGGCTGAACGCAACCAGGGAAGAACCAGTCTTGCTTGCTGGCACCCCGTTGGAGGAGGTGGAGTCCTTCACCTATCTCGGGAGCATCATAGACAAAAAAGGCGGCACTGATGCAGATGTCAGAGCACGAATCGGTAAAGCCAGAGCAGCCTTTCTCCAGTTGAAAAAAGTGTGGAGTTCCAGAGAGCTGTCACAACACACCAAAGTCCGGATTTTCAACTCCAATGTAAAAGCAGTTCTCCTATATGGAGCAGAGACATGGAGATTGACAAAAACCACAGTCAACAGAGTACAGACCTTCATGAACAGTTGCCTTAGAAGAATTTTGAAAATCCACTGGCCAGAGAAGATCAGCAACGTCAGACTCTGGGAGAGAACAGAGCAGATAACAGCAGAGAATGAAATTGGGCGAAGAAGATGGGGATGGATTGGTCACAGTCTGAGAAAGCCAGCTTCCAGTATCACTAGGCAGGCATTGTCATGGAACCCCCAGGGAAAGAGGAAAAGAGGTAGGCCGAGAAACTCCTGGCGTCGAGACCTCCAAGCAGACATCAAGAGACTGGGAACCACCTGGAGTAGAATCGAAGGAGAAGCACAGGACAGGAGTTGCTGGAGGTCTCTCGTCGACGGCCTATACCCGGGTAGGGGTGACAGGCGTAAGTAAGTAAGTAAGTAAGTACACATTCGTTTAGTGCGAGGTGCTTAGCCAGAGGGAGAAGTCCGATGGCCTGCAGCTTGGCATCAGTGGATAAAGACGGATCAGGGAGGATAAGCTTAGCAGCGCGCTTGTATAATGAGTTTATCTTCTTTAAGTGATTTTCACTGCAGCCATCCCATATTGTTGAGGCATAATCAATGTGTGGTTTAATGAAGGCATTAAAAAATAGTTTGCGCGTCTTAAGGTCAATGATCGTTTTAAGTTTGGAAAGTAGAAACAACTTTTTGGACAAATGTTTTCTCATATAGTATAGGTGGTTTTGCCAGCTTAGATCATCATCTATTATTACTCCAAGCAGGCGGTGTTGACTGACCTGCTCAACTGAGATGGAGTCCAAAGAAAGGTTGAGTGATGGAGGTTTGAGCTGATGTTTCTGGCGGGTTGTGATAAGCATGCTTTTTGTTTTTGTGGGATTTACAAGCATGCGATTTTCATTACACCACCGAGAGACTTCATGAAGACTCTCTTGAAGATTATTTGCAATTTCAGGCACAGAGAGAGAGAGAGAGAGAGAGAGAGAGAGAGAGAGAGAGAGAGAGAGAGAGAGAGAGAGAGAGAGAGAGAGAGAGAGAGAGAGAGAGAGAGAGAGAGAGAGAGAGAGAGGTTTGGTGGGATGAGGGGGGGGGGGAGCGGCAAGAGATTTTCCTTGGCTCATAAACTTAATAAATCAGGGAGCAGGTTCAGTCCATACGTTACTTCCGTGGCAAAATATAGGAGACACAGCTGTTCATGAGCCGACTCACCATACCCTGAAACCGTTTTCCATAAAACACTCTTGTAACTAATGTAACGCCTAAGAACAAAATCTGTGTCTTGCAAGGACGTGAAATTAGTTGACGTTTTGTTCACAATCTGGACACCCATGTGTCACTTTTTGTCATTCAGAAGAAATTTATGTGTTCTGGTCTGTTATATCGGACCATGCGGCGCACAGCCGTCAGATAAAAAATAACAGATCTGCAAACCTGTCATCGCACTGAGCGTTTTTGTTCCACATAATGAGCTGAGACTAGTTTTTTTCTTTTGCTCCAGTTATTTTATTCACCGAGGAGGAAAACTGAACACGATCCAGCTACAAGAAGAAAATCCTGTGAAGACAGTTTAGTTGCAAGTGACATAGATCCTCATGAGCCCCCGCAGTCGCGAGGGCTCATGAGGATCTATACCTCTTGCTGACACCACTTTGTCTACATGTTCCTTGGACGTTTGGGGCTCTTATCGTTAGATTAACCAAGATTTCAGAAATATTATCTGCGCCTACTGAGAGTGAAGAGATTACTATTGTAGTCACAATCTTGAAGTCTCTTTGTCCCTTCCATACGAGACTCGTCAATCCCAAAAATTATCTGGGCGCACAATGCATGAGAAATCCCAACAGAGAAAGAAACACGTAGCCTGCAGCATACTTCATACTTTTGTTTTTCAAAAACGGAAAAAATTAGACCTAGTTTGAATGAGAGGTTGAGCCCGAAAATGTAATGTGCGGTGACCTTTCTAAGCCTGTTTCCTTCTTTGTTGGGAATTTCAAAGAATATCTTTGGATTGGCTGTGGGTTTTTCGATCCTCAAACACAGGGATATAGATTTAATGATTTATATGACTCCCAAGACTAAACTGGCAGAGAATGAAACAAACAACAAACAATCTGTAAATTGATATGAACCTTTGAGATCAATTCAGCAGTGATTGATAGTGCTGAAATGTCTCATGTGCCACCTGGTCCACGACGAAAGTGTTCAAGGAATATAATCTTTGTGACCTTTTCCTCTTCCGTTTTGCATCGCAGGCCAACCGGTGTAAATATGAATTGGCCTATGTAGGCAAAAGACAGTAGGCATAAGTACATTTTTGTGGAAAGCACGATTTTCATCGTATTACAATGAAAATGTTACTTTACATGATTACGGACTTGCATCCTTTTGCCTTCACAGGGCGGGACTGATAGGCCTAAGAGTTATCTTTATCTTGTGTTTTACGTTAGCACGTCACTTACATGTCATCCCCGACTCTTGCTCCAAGACCGTTCCTGTTTAACACTTTGGGCGCTAGACTAAATTTGTCTTTAAATTTGGGGACTGTTAGACTACATGGCAGTTTAGGAGACAGCTCGACTATGATAATTCAAGGGTTCTGCCAGAATAGCTTGGCGCCTGTGAGGCGCCAAGCTATTCTGGCACCACCCTTGAACTATCTCGGTCGATATAATCTGTATTTTTCTCATTGTGACTCAGAACTGAATGGAATAAAACCACAACAAAGAGTTGAAATTCCGCTCACGCCCTCGGTGTCAAAATGATGGGATCTTTTACAGACATATAATATATGGTTTACTTTTAACCCATTCAGCCCTGACGCACTACAGCAGGAGATGGATCGACCATGATAATTCAAGGGTCGGCGCCAAGCTAATCTGGCACTACCTTTGAATTTTCATGGTCGATCCATCTTTCTGCAACAGGTGCATAGTCGTTAGATGACGCCTCCAAAATTTGTGAAATACGTGCGTGGGGTTGAATGAGTTAAGTCCAGAGACATGATGAGCTCTGAGTTCGGGTGAATGACCTTTGCTAAGTCACCAAAGGTTGTTCACGCCAAACCAAAGGCATTTTTCGAAAGATCTGAACAAAGATATTTAAATATGTATTTTAGGAGTGACGGATTTGGTGAACGACCTTTGCTAAATCAGCAAAGGTTGTTCATTCCAGAATAGAGGCCTCTTTCGAAAGATCTAAACAAAGATATTTAAATATGCATTTTAGGAGTGACGGCTTTGGCGAACGAGTTTCGCGAAATCAGCAAAAGTTGTTCAGAGGCATTTTTCGAAAGATCTGAACAAAGATATGTAAATATGTATTTTAGGAATACCGGATAAACACTTGGCACTAAACACTGTATTTGTGTCGAGCCCGAACGATGTGTGGAAAAACTTCATGAACACGGATGTCATCTGAGGTCTGGAAGATCTTGGCATAGATCTTGAGATCGAACAGCCTCAGTCATGAGTGGGCGCATGGAGATCTGTGGCTCATGCAGGTATGTTGCGTTTCTTTGGCAGTACGTCTGTAAGTGTTCCCTCCTCCCCAAACCCCCCCCCCCCCCAACTTTCCTGCTTTGCCGTTTAACTCGTACATCAACCGCTGTCACCAAAACTAGGAGCGGTAAACAACAACTTCGTGTCCAGTAGACAGCAGTCCCTCGACCAACACCTTCCAGCTGCAAGAGGCATAGATTCTCAAGAGCTCCTGCATTCGCAGGAGCTCATGAGAATCTATGCCTCTTGCTGGCTAGAGGTCGGACTGTTAAATTAGTACGTCTCCGTCTACACCGAGGGTATCAGTGTTTCTGTCTTCGACTGATCACTGTGGATCCGGTTTAGCCGTATTCTGTTAACTGAAACTGGAACATCCAGTCGGTCAGGATCAGCACAGAAAAGAACATACTATCAATCAGAGAACACACACGCACGTACACACACTCAATCACACGCACACAAGCAGACACACCTACAGACACACACATGCAAGCATATGCACAGGCGAGAGAGAGAAAGAACTCGACACTTTATTTTCCAAAGATAAATGATGTAGGTACATAGTCGTTTTTTCAATCATGTCCTTGCTAAACCTTTCAAAACAAAATACCTAAAAATAAAGAATAATATAATTGAAGTTAACAGGTATAACAAAACCCCGATTACGACATGTATTCCCTCTCTCACACACGCGCGAACACACACATGCCTACACACACGCACACAAACACACACGTGCGCGCGCGCGCGTGCACACGCAAACGCACACACACACACGGCACGTACACGCGCGCGCGAGCATACGGCACGCACGCACACACACACACACACACACACACACACACACACACACACACACGCACACACACACATACACACGTGCGCATATATTAAACTTACATAAACCTGATAATGATCATAAACTGACCAAGAAAGAATATAAAAATGTCAACTTCAGATCAAAAAGAAACAAGAGAGAGAGAATCAATGAATTTTTATTTTACAACAGTAAAGATATTAACAATGCCAGAGGCAATGCCATTTTTCAAATCTGCCGTTGCTACATCTACAAACACAACAATTACATTACATTAATACATGTATAGGATCAACGCCTACGGGTGTGTTGGGAGAGGGGGAGCAATGGTAAGGAAAAAAAAAAAGAAAGAAAAAAAAGCAACAACACAGCATCACTATACATACACAGCAGTAGAATGGGTACATTACTAACAATAATATCTACGTATAGAAAGCAAAGCTTGCAGATAGTTATGGCTGCGAAGATAAATGTTTAAAAAGACTTTTCTTGAAACATGATACCGTTGGAGTGATCTTTGTGTGGGATGGAAGAGAATTCCACAAAGTCGCCCGCGAGAATGCTAGACTATTCTGGTTTTGGGTACTACATACAGGCTTTTTGTATTGCCATAGCAGGGACTGAGAGAGAGAGAGAGAGAGAGAGAGAGAGAGAGAGAGAGAGAGAGAGAGAGAGAGAGAGAGAGAGAGAGAGAGAGAGAGAGAGAGAGAGAGAGAGAGACGGACGGACGGACGAAGAGAGAAACAGAGACAGAGAGACAGACAGAGCGTCAGTTTGCATGTTTAGCGTGCAGGACACTCCGTAAGGATTTAGTATACGTGTGCCATCAATATACTTAGACAAACGTACATGTACTTGTTATAATCTGACAAGCACGTATATATCCGTCAGTCTCAGTCAGTTCCTCCCCCCCCCCACCCCCCATCCTCACAGAACAAACACAAAGAGCTCCGTTGCCGGTCAGCAAATTCCTCCCACACGGCTCTGGACACAGGCGCGTAATGCTCATTGCGTAATGGGTCATCTGTATATGTAACGTGAGTAGCAGGAAATAGCACAGGCATGGGATGATCGTTGCGTAGTCGATCACCTCCATAACACGGGGAATAGCGGGTATTAGCACCAATGGTACTATTCCCTACTACCCGTGTTATGGAGTAGATCCTTCCCGCTGTGGTCCTAGACCTATCTACTCAAGAAGCCAAGGATCCTCGGGGCGATGTCAGCCGTAGTTGCCCCGCGAACGCCGGTCAACTATGGCTGAGGTCGGCCCGAGGATCTTTGGCGTCCTGTGCATCTTTTCTTAATCACTGAATCACCCTGAGGTTCAGCATCTGTAATGACATGTGCCTATTGTCCTATGAAGGCTACATTACAGATTACAAGCCTCAGGCTCCAAGCTATGCTGGCACCACCCTTGAACTATCATAGTCAAATTAATTTTAAAAAGTAATGTATCAGAATGAAAAGGATTAAAATTCACAGTGTGCCACAGTGAATGTGCATAGGTTTCCACGTTGTGCATATGTTTCCATGGTTTTCTTTTCTAAGTAAATGTTTTTTTTTTTTTTTTTAAGTCAGCGATTTTCCTGATAAAAACGCCCACCAAAATGCGTTTTCCTTCTTCTCTCTGTGCCTGATGTAGCTTGACAGCTTGCGTCATGTTTTGCCATTACACGTATTACTCGAGATCCTGTGGGAATTTAAGCTCACGTTGAATCGGCAGGAGAATATTGCAGATATGGAGTTTGGGAGACAGCGGAAGCCAGCTGCATCGATGATCAAAGTGACGTCCAGGCAGACAGGCCGATTGTTGTTGTTTTTTTTCCCCCTCAATTTCAATTTTGTTCAGGGCTGTGCCTTAATCTTCTCCGAGATTGCTGCTGGCGATGTTTTGTCAAAATGTTAGCCTTTGATATCACATGGGAGCTTCGCAATTTGTCTGATGTTGCAACTTGCGATAAACTTCAACCCAAATGCTGAAATTCTGTTGTGTGCGAACTTGAAATATCTGTCCAGAAGTCTATTTCTGAGAAGTGAGAGTTTTATTTAACCCATTCAGCCCTGACGCACTACAGCAGAAATGGGTCGACCATGATAATTCAAGGGTAGTGCCAGATTAGTTTGGCGCCTGTCGGCGCCAAGCTAATCTGGCACTGCCCTTGAATTATTATGGTAGATCCACCTCCTGCAGCTGGTGCATAGTCATTAGATGACACCACCAAAATTTGGGAAATACGGCCGTCGGGCTGAATTAGGTAATACAATGAAAAGTTCAGTCTAGCGCTGGCAGAATTGTACACAAACCAAGGGGAATCATTCAGCGCTGGACAGACAAACAGTTAGATCCCCTGCCCCCGCATGTCCAGCGCTGAATGATTCCCCTTAGTTTGTGTACAATTCTGCCAGCGCTAGCCTCACCTATCTGGTTTGTGAGTATCTATAACTCGAGGCAAATTTGTATCGTTACATTGTTGTGTAATGTTCTGTGCATCTACTGTGGGAAATCAGGGTATTTACTCGACCACATATAGTAATGCACCTTCGTCAGTGTTTGTGTATGTATGTTTCTACTGCCTACTTCCTAAGTTCCGGAGAAAGACATGGGTTATATAAGAGACCTGATGCATCCTTTTTAGGGATGTAGATGATCGTCTTGTTCTATACTTGCGTATTTCTCTGTGGGCTGGCGAATGGGTGCCTGATAGGCCTAACTGTTTGTCTGTCCAGCGCTGAATGATTCCCCTTGGTTTGTGTACAATGAAAAGTTCGCTTGTCACATCCTTCACTGGCTTTTTAAATGACAGTAAGTCCATTCCTGTGAAAAGCGATATTTTCATACAATTACAATGAAAAGTTAGCTTTTCACAAAAATGGACTATATTGTCTTGTTTCTGTCTTCAACCCATGGACGTGGCTGTCATTAAGATTGAAATAGATTTAAGTCAGAAGTACCCCTCCCCCCCTCCCCCCCGAACCCCCTACCCCACCCCACCCCACCCCACCCCAAACAAAACCAAAACAACAACAATAAAACAATCAACAACAACAAAGACAAACAAACAAACAAACAAACAAACAAACAAACACGAAAATAAAGAAAGAAACAAACTGCGCGTTTTTTACGCAACCAATGGATTAAAAGCTCGGACAAGCATGCGATGTCGCATGTTTGTCCGGGCTTTTAATCCACTGATATCGCATGTTTGTCCGGGATTTGAATCATCTATTTTCATCGAAACACATGCGGCACTTTTTCCGAAAGGCGTCTATTGGAAATACCGTTTCTTACACTTCGTACGGTTTCTGGTGCACTGCGACGTCACTAGTTCTGTGAATGGTTTGACTCTAATAACGTTGTTCTCTGCTCTTTCTTCCTTCCCCACGTCTAACCCATGTTATCTGCGGAAAGCTCTGCCTGTGCGACCAGTCTTCTTGAAAATGGGACATCATCTTTGAAGTTTAAGTGCTCATCAAACTGAAGATGAAACGGGGTAGCGCCCCACATTAGTTTGTTCCACTTTTCCCTCTCAGTTCAGAAAAAAAGAAAAAGCTAGTCATCGTTCAGGCTAAACTCCGGCTGACTTCACTTCCACCTCCATTGCCTTAGGAAAGTGAAGTCAGCCGGAGTTAACAAGAGGCATAGATCCTCATGAGCCCCCGCGAATGCGGGGGCTCATGATGATCTATGTCTCTTGCAGAATCCTTCGTCCGGATCATTTGCTTGGTAAGTTCGCCATGCTCGGCAGCCAGCTTGAAATTCGATTTACACTTGCACTGGAGGGGATAAAAAGCATACGGAAGCTGGCTAAATAAAATTTTCTCTGAGCTGAATACACCCAATTAAAGGGCGGCAACCGCCGAGGCGTCCAAAGGGACTGAATCTCCCGACACTTGTGGTAAAAGTGTTTTGGGTTCTGCGTTGAGCGCTTAGCTGCCTATTAAGCTGGAACACAGACGTACAGTTCGCGCACGCTGCACTGTCTATCGATGGAATCTTTACTTTATGCACCAACCTGACCAGAAAGGTGTCTGTCAAGCGAGTCAAATGCAAAATAAATCCCAAGAAAGAAACACGCCGAGAGAGGTCAACTACAACACAGTTCATGATAAACCGTGCGGTTGTACTTGTCCTCTCACGGCTCTAAACATGTTTCCATCCTTGTTGAGATTTAAAAAAAAAGGCCGCTCAAGTTTTCCAATAGTTTATGGATTTTATTTGGGTACGCTGACAAATGCAAAATAAATCCCAAGAAAGAAACACACTTAGAGAGGTTAACTACAACACAGTTCATGATAAACCGTGTTGTACTTGTCCTCTCTAAACATGTTTCCATCCTTGTTGAGATTAAAAAAAAAAAAAATAATTTAGGCTGTGACAGGGAAGCTAAGCCCGTTCAAGGTTGCCAATAGTATATGATTTTTTTTTTTTTTTTTTTTGTACGCTGACAAGGTGTCCGTATTGAGAATAAGTTCATTTAATCACTGTAAACTTATACAACATAATTATTACTTAAGAATGTGTAAAGCTAACTGGGAATGCTATGTCCTGAACTTCATTAAGCCATACTGGATGTGTGGCCTTCGATGCTAAGCCCGTTCAAGGTTGCCAATAGTTCTTGATTTGTTTTTGGTGGTACACTGACAAGGTGTCCTTGCTGCGAAAACGTTCATTGAATTACAGATCACTGACACACAATACTTTAAAGTAACATTACGCATAAATTTGAAGACACATTTCAGCACCATTTGTGTTTGTTATTTCTTGTCGACACACCTAATGCACTTTAACAGCAGTTGGGACACGCAGCAAAAGCACACGCGTAATCGCACTTATTTATTCTGCCCAGCCGTTACCTATTTTTAGCTGTTTCTCGTACTGAAAGCGTTGTATTTATAGAACGGAGTGGAGTCATTGTCAAATTACTTGATATCAAGACGATGTGCGCTGAACTGGATTGTCCTGTGTCTAAATGAACCATAAACAGACCTGTGTGTAGCGTTTCGTAACCATCTGTTATTGAAGTGTATCTTTGAACAGTTACGACGGTAGTGGGCCTTCAATTAACAACTTGTAAAGACGATTGGGCATGCCTAAACCTCATTAATTTATTCGCGGCCAGCCGCATCCGGATGCGGCTTGCCGCGAATAAGTTAAACCATCCCGTTCTCTCTAATCTGAGTTGGTATGTACTCGCATGACTTTATCTTCCACTTCTTTTCTTCTTCTTGTTTCCTCATCGGAGTTCTGCCCTAGTAAGGCGAAAGACAGGAAGTCCATTTTTTGTGAAAAGCGAGATTTTCATTATAATTCAATGAAAATCTTGCTTTTCACGAAAATGGACTTGCTGTCCTTTGCCTCCCTGCAGCAGATTTTTTTTTTATGTGTGTCTTAAAAATGTTGGAGTCCTCCTATGCATTGTAGACCTTTAGCAGGATTAGATGAGGCCTGATTGTCCGTGAGCTCCAGCAGTTTGCGAGGATTAAGAAGTCTATTACCTGTGCTTTCATATGATGTATAGAGGTACGAGTCTGTTATTTTTGTTATTTTTATTTTTATTATTTATTTAATTTTATTTATTATTTATTTTATTATTATTATTATTATTATTATTATTATTTTATTATTATTATTATTATTATTATTATTATTATTATTATTATTATTATTATATTTTAAATTATTTTATTTTATTTATTATTTTTTTTTTGGGGGGGGGAGGGGGGGGGGGCGGGGTACTGTTGCATCATTCGAGGCACAGTGAACATGTCCAGGTAAGCGCTCAACATTTTGAAACTCTGACGATGCGCGGCGGTATCTGCATGCGCAAGTGCACGCGCCCTGGGGAGAACAGTGGCCCAGGGCTTCCAGCATCTTTGAAGACGCAGGAAGCTGGATGATCCATGTCCACCTATCTGCAAGAGGCATAGATCTTTATGAGATCCCACAGTCGCGGGGGCTCATGAACATCTATACCTCTTGTTACACTCTCATGTATATCCACAGCCTTCATACTAGAGTCTTTGAGGGCGCAGGTGCGGAATGTTCCACGTTTTCAGCCAGCCAGCTGTAGCTAGACTGGACATAGATCTTCATAAGCCCCCGCATCTGCGGGGGTTCATGAAGATCTGTGTCTCTTGCTGGACCATCATTTTTAGATCTATGCCCTTAGTGAGAGTCTTTGAAGGAGCAGGAAGTTGCAATCAAATATCTTCAGAGCGAAACGATACTCAAGTGCTTCAACCGCGCTGATTACTTGGACATTACTGGCAAAAACCTCAACTTATGATTAATAATGCAGTGCTTTTCTGGTTCACGGGAAAGTGTGTGTGGAGAGAGTCAGGGGTGGGGGTGGGGTGGGGGGGGGGGGTTGGGGGTGGAGGAGACCTATGGGTATGGCACACTGGTTGTCTCCCTCGATTCACTACCGCAGCAGTGGGGGTCTGGAAGGTGGTGACAGTGGTAGTGAAGGCTCGGATTATATACGCTGTATCATAAACCCCTAAGCTCTGTAAAGTTTCACTGGCTTGTGAATGGATGTAACAAGTCTATATGTATGCAAGTCACATGTGCACATGTGCTCTTTTCATATTCAAGGTTTTGTAAAACTTTGCCTATCGCAAGAATCATTGTTACTCTTTTCGTTATTTCTAAAGTAGAACCTCTAGAGTGATGATGCATTCAATGTTACACATAACAGAAGACCAAGACAATGTTTTCGTAGCACTGGAAACGCGAGCTTCAGAAGTATCACAGTCTCTAAGTTGATCATGTTTACCAGTATTTTGTAGATTATAATAATAATATACTAATGTATATTTTTAAGGCGCCTATACTTTCGATAGAAAAGCTCTAGGTGCCGTACAAATGACATACTAACCGACATACACCTTGCATCCTACAACACATATATATTCCCTAACATACACTCTCACGCAACACTGAAGATATACAAGAAAAATAAGAATAACAAAATAAACACACCAACAAAAAATGCTCACACCCACAAAAAATATACGTGTACCATAAAACTAATAACGGATACACTAGACAGCTCTCACTGACAAACAAAATGTTGAAAAGAAGAATTATAACGGTGAATGCACGTTTAAAGGAATAAATGCGTCTTAATCGCAGCAACGTAAGTTTGAAAATTGGTCATGTAACCAGAAAGACTTTTACCGTCGTAAATTAAAGATTCACTGTTTATTGTTTAGAAGTACTGCATTCCATCAGTGCCGCCTCTATCCAAAGAACATTTCAACAAAGAAAGAAACACGCTTAAATGGACATCTACAACTCAGTTGTCCTTTCTAAGCATGGTTTTTGTTTTCTTTGTTGGGGGTTCCCTTAGCATTTTACACGTTTGACAGCCACCTTGTTGGTCCAGCTTTCCCATCTAAGCCGTATGTTTCATTATGCATGGTGGAAGGACTGAAGGCTGCTTGAGTCTCCCACTGTTGCCGCTTGATGAGACATGAACGTGTGAACGACAAATAATAGAAAAGCCACCCTAAGCCGCAGTTATCCACGACACTTTAACCCATCTGCAAGTGAAATAGATCCTCATGCGTCCCCGCATGATGCAGGGGCTCATGAGGATCTATGTCACTTGCTAACCATCAGTACCCGTGATCCTACGCCGCCGTGTTGATTGATCATCATTCATTCAACCCACGATGTGTGAGCTACCCGCTTGACTGGTGTTCGAGCCAAATGTACGCCACATAAAGTGCATTGCCAACAAACGCATGAGACAGAGGAAGAACACGAGGGAAAGGCGAGCAATCACGTAATGGGGTTTACGTAACTTGCACACGAACCTGCTGAACAAACAGCTGGCTAAATTAGACACACACACACTCCATTAACCTCTCGGCTTCCCTTTCGGTAGCAGTCCAGTGCGCAAAAGGACATCGGGCCGACGTCGGCCGCCGTTGGCCCGCGCACACCCGTGCACCGGCCTAACTGAGGCAGCCGACTTCGGCCCGATTTCCTTTTGCACATTGGGAAAGGTGATGTGAACTTTGAAACAAAGGAAGTCGGTATGTTTCCTGTGGTGTAGGAAGAGTTTCAGAGGTAGGCCAAACATTGCACGGACTTCAGACATTCCGTGGATTCACCCGGCTTCCTCCATCTGCAAGAGGCGTACGTTTTCATGAGCCCCAAGCAGCCGGTACGGCTCATGAGAATGGGCTCGATAGGAGTTGCTTTTTTGACCTGAGCCCCAAGCAGCCGGTACGGCTCATGAGAATGGGCTCGATAGGAGTTGCTTCATTTTTGACATCCGCAGTTTGAGGTACTCATCCGGTACTAACCCATTACATCCTAAGGTTGATTTTTTTCAGAGTTGGTAAGTTGTCCTATGAAGGCTACTTCACAGTTCAGGTGATATATTGACCATGATAGTTGAGTTATCATGGTCAAAACTATCTCATATTGGAGTGTAACAGGATTTAAAGGGTTAACGGTAAGACTGCTACGAGGACGCATGCCAAAGTGAGTGTGCAGTCTAGCGAAAAGTATGCGTTTAGTCCTGCGTGTAAACCATCGCAGTCAACCTTCTTTCTTTGCAATAAACGTGATAACACTACGAAAAAAGAAACACGCATAGAAAGGCCAGTTACAACACAAGTTCATATCTGCATTTTACACGCTTGGCAGTCACCTTATTGGTCTGGATTTTTCAACAAAGGGGTTCAGTCTAATAATAATAATAATACCGTTATTATATAGGCGCTTTATTTGGGCGAATCGACTCAAAGCGCCGCGAACTGAAACCCAACACGCACACTCACGTAACAGACACGGATTTACGCCATTTAAGACAAACACAGTACAAGACAGACGAAGGGCCAGTTCAACTACTGAAGTTACAGAGATTTTTGATCGCTTGTATTTGAAATTTGTAAAGTGGCCTGAAACCGGTACCAAAGTGTGAGGGGGTGGTCTACTGGCTTTGATCTTGTTCTGATTTAGAAAATAAAACCTAGCGTCTGAAGAGGCAGTGCCGGAACGCCCCGGGAAGCTAGCACGGCAGAACGCCGCGAACTGAACCCAACACGCACTCTCGCGTGAAACACACGCATTCTCACTGAATACAAACACAATACAAAACAGAACCGTAATGTGGTGTGAAGGGTCAGCCCAGATTCTGAAATCAGTTCGATTGCTTGTGTTTGAATTGTATCAAGTGGCCTGAAACCGGCGCCATATTAGAGAGGGAGGAAGAACAGTGATGTGAAGAGAAAGAAGGTTTACCAGAATTAACCATTTGGCTGTCGGTAGAGGTTTTTGTCGCGACGATTCCTCAGGGATCGTTGCGACAAAAATCGCTACCATACAGCCAAAGGGTTAACTGTACTTTCACCTTACTCGGGCCATGCCATGTTGAGAGGAGGTGTTTCCATGCCATATCCGGTCCCTCTGTGTTCCTACCACACGGTGACCTTAAAGGTTCAATAAACTCTCTAAAACAAAACAAAACAAACAGCAAGCGAGGATCTTTATCTGCGTGATTAACAAAGTTAACACCAAAGCCGCACTTGGAAGTGTGACCTAACAACTGCTGCAGGAAACTGCGTCAGGCGCCAAGCTAATCTAGCACTACCCTTGAATTATCATGGTCAAGCCCGCATTTCATGCCAGTGGGTACATAGAATCTCTCTCTGCGTGATTAACACATTTAACACCAGTGCCGCATTTTTGACATTTTGGAGGTGTCGCCTAACGACTATGTACCAGCTGCAGGAGATGGCTCGAGTTGACAGGCGCTAAGCTAATTTAGCACTACCCTTGAACTATCATGGGCGAGCCATCTCATCGCGTAGTGCCTCGGGGCTAAGCGGGTTAAACCAAAGAGAGAAAGTGCGGCGCACCTTGGCCAAAGAACATTTCCGGCTCGTTCGTTATCTGCCAAAGACAATAATCATGCTTGCCGCCCAGACACTTGATTGCAGGATTGCGCGCCTCCCCAGACCGTAACACTACCCAGCAATGGCTAATCGCCTCGCTAACAAGCTTAATCCACAAATAATAACCAGTGCACTTTCTGTAGTTCAACTCCTCGGCTGAGAGACTCACATCTACAAGAGGCATGGATCCTCATGAGCCCTCGCGGGGGCTCACAAGAACCTCCTCTTGTTGAACACGATTTACGTTACATTTCTTTGCCGAACGCGACGATCTGCAAGAGGCACAGACCTTCATGAGCCCTAGCATGTTGCCGGGGCTCAAGAGGATCTGTACATCTTGTTGAACACATGTTACTCTTGTGCAGTTTGTCATCCCATGTTCAAAAAGAGATGGGCAGGGATCTTTTTAATGCACAAGTTTACTTTGCCAATGACGAATTATTTTTTTAATGTAACATTCAGATTTCATAATTACAACTCTCTAGAGAATCACAATGTTTTTCCGTCTTGTCGCATGCTTATAATTGCAGCCATTGCACTTACCAGCAGCCACTTTAAGGCATTTTTAAATTGCTGCCATACAAAACCTATATTCTTCGTCTCAGTTCTATTGCGTACCTTTCTTTCGACTTTTCTCTGTAATAATTTCATACGCGCGAACATCGAGGTCTTTTCAATTCAAACGTCCAAAAGAAAACGTTGTACGTCCTCATACTGTTTCCATGAATGAAAATTCCCAAGACTCGATTCTGTTTTTCTCTGAAGTGACGTTAAACCCTTCGCTGCCGAAAAAACGTGAGCACAGTCAAACTGCAAGAGACATAGAGTCGCATGAGCCCCCGCAACTGCGGGGACTCATGAGGATCTATGTCTCTTGTTGACACCACTTTTTATCCATTGTTCTTTTGATGGGTCGGATTCTTAGACTTTGAACTGATGAACAATCTGCGTCCACTGGCAGTGAAGGGGTTAAGACCTTGTCTGCTTCATACGTTGTCTGCCGGGCAGAACTGCCAATAGGTTCCTTTGAGTTGCGCAGTCTTGATCCAGATCCAGAAATTCCAATAAAGCGCGTGCTCGAAAGAGTTTAAGGTTGATGTTAAGGTCTGTCTGCTCTATACGTCGTCTGCCTGGCAGAATTGCCAATATCTTCCTTCGAGTTGCGCAGTTTTGATCCAGGTCCAGAAATTCCAATAAAGCGCGTGCTCAAAAGAACCTTGTGATCTTAGTTGAAAGACACTGATGCCATTGATGTGCACTCATTGATGTGCAGCTCCGTTGCACCCTGGTTCTCTCCCTCTTTTCTCTACCGCTGATCAGTTAACCCTGTGACTGTCGGTAGCGATTTTAGCCGAGGTGACTCTTTCAGGAATCACCACGGCCAAAATCGCTACCGACAGTCAAAGGTGACTGTCGGTAGCGATTTTAGCCGAGGTGACTTTCAGGAATCACCACGGCTAAATGTTAAGCTCAGTTCGTGACACGGCCCATTCTGTCTTACACAATGAGGCATTGTCCGTATTGCGTCCAAAAAAATGCAGGGTCTTGTCAGAATCTACGCCTGATGCTGAGGAAAGTAGACTGGGGACAGTTGCATGAGTGAGCTTAGTCCTGCGCCAGCCACTAAGCGGCAGTGTCCTCCGCTGTAGCGGAGCACCTTGCTTAGTGACTGGCATAGGACTTATCTCACTGATGCAGCCTGACCCCTGTTGTACCTCAGCTTGAGGACTCCCCCTGGGTTCAGGCGTAGGACTCTGAATTTACATCTTCACTGCGAATTGCTTCTGAAATCTTTGTTGATTCCACGTCACCGAGCCCCACTAGTCCAAGGAACATGGTTAAAAATAAAAACAAACCGCAAGAGACTAGATACTCATGAGTCCCCGCAACTGCGGGGGCTCATAAAGATCTATGCCTCGTGCATTTGTGTTTATCTCTTTGTGTTTCGGCGGCGATGGGGTTACAAATCAAAGGACTTTGAATTAAAACCAAAGGAGCAGGGCAAAGGGGTGCTCGATGTCGTGTATCCTATTGAAGTGATTGAAGTGATTCCTTTACTGTGGCTGTCGCAAGCATTCTTTGCGGGCCTGATTCATTTTTGGAATCACGTCGGCTTGAAATTACCCCCTCAGCCTCGTACCCCACGGCCGTGTTACGTAACCGTGAAATGTATCTGGAAACAGAGTTCAGTGGAAGGGGCGAGTGCTCAATGTCTTGTATTTTATTGAAGTGACTGAAGAGGTTCCTTTATTCTGGCTGTCCGGAACATTCTTATACGGCGTGATTCCTGCAGGAATCTCCCGACAACCTCGTACATGGCGGTGTTACGTAACCCTGCAGCATAAGGAAGCATAGTCCGGTGGAAGGGGCGCATGCTGGATGCAGGTAAAATACAACCGTGGGTATAAAGAAGAAAGGTACACCAATGCATATCAGAGTTCGTGCAGTTTGGGATTATTTCATTTTAGGCTCACAGGCCAGGACCTCCTCGTTCAGAAAGTTGTAGATGTAAGGGGTAATTTTTCTCACAAACAAGAGGCATGGATTCCTATCAGCTCCTGAAGCCATGGACCTAAATGGGTCTATGACTGCAGCTGCAGTGGCTTATGTGAATAATTATATGCTTCTTGCGTGTATATGGAAAGAGTTAGCAGAGATGTCTAACGAAACAAGAGGTATACATTTTCATCAGCCCTTGTGGCTGCAGAGGGTGATGCGAATCTATGCCTCTTGCAGATGGCAAGCCATGGTGTCGATTAACGCCACGTATGTTTCTTGTGTCATGGCAATGACCCAACACAGAAAGTCGGCTTCCTCTTTATAACAGAAGGTGCATTCTCTCCTTTGTAAGCTAGCAGGTATACGCCAGGAACTCCCAAATATTCAGCAGTTTCGTACAGGCCAAGGTTTTCTTCCTTTCGTGACTGAAGATAAGCCGGTGTACAAAGAAGTGAACCCAGATCTACAATCAGCTATTGCCGTGTTTTAAAGCAATTGCCTTTCTGGAGTACTTGCTCTGGGTTATTTGAAAAATAGGTGGTTTAAAAACTTTCTGTGGTCAAAAACAGACGAAGAGCGAGATTTGAGATTTTTTAAAGTGTGTGATAATGAAAATATTCTGCTCAGTGGTCTTGGATCGCCAAAACGTTCACACGTTTTTATGTTCCTTGACCTCTTCACTAAAACTGGTCGCAAATTTTGTTAATTCAAAGTAAAAGATCTCGAGTTGTCCGAGGGAGATGGATACAAAGTGTGGTCAACAAGAGGCATAGATACTCATGAGCCCCCGCCACTGCGGGGGCTCATGAGGATCTATGTCTCTTGCAGTTGGATCTTGCAGACTTTTTCTCTCTCAGTGAAGGTGTTAAGATCTGCATCTTGTTATCAGTTAGATCATCTTGATAGGCTGCCATCACTGACACAGCAAAAGAACCCCTTGGCCTATGCGAATCTACGAGACTGAGGTGCCAGGTTTTTGGAACGTGTAATACTAGAAGGTTAAAAATCCCACGATGTTATCTCACACAATATTTCCGCAGCAGACAACATCCAGCAGCAAAAACTCGTAGACTTTTATGGGGTCCCGCAGGTTGAAGGAGGCTAATAAGGATCTATTTTATCTCGCTGGACTTATTTCTATGAGTATTTCTGATAGGGAGGAGGTGATGTGGAGTACAGTTTAGAAAGGGCATCCCGTGGCAATACAACTGTAGTGCCTACTGGGTGGTGCCAGCCTTCACTTCCGAGGAAAAGAAATGCACGCCACCCATCTGCAAGAGGTACAGATCCTCATGAGCCCCCGCAAATGCGGGGGCTCATGAGGATCTGTGCCTCATGCTGAAACCGCTTTGTAGCCTTGTTCCTTGGACGGCTGGGGATCTTGCACGTTGAGTTCACAATGATTTAAAAAACACGATCTGCGTCCACTGGCATTGAAGGGGTTACCCCGGAATAACACCCTCAGGTTCAGGAACAGCGGATGTTGGCCTCCTTTGTGAGTTAACATGGCCGTTCACTGCCGAGAAAAGGTGAACCCGAGCCAAAAACGCAAGAGGCATAGATCCTCATGAGCCCCCGCAGTCGCGGGGGCTTATGAGGATCTACGCCTCTTGCTGAAACTACTTTGCTTCCATGTTCTCTGACGGCTGGGGTGGGGGTGGGGGGTGGGGGAGCGAGTCTTGGCCAGCAAGAGTAGATCCTCGTGAGCCCCAGTCAGCAGTGGCAGCGTAGGCCCACGAAAAAATATATGTCTCTGGCAGATGGAATAAGCAAGATGGGGGACTCTTGTCTGGTGATGTCACGGGAGACACTCAGCCTTTGTCATTTTCGTTTTATATCTTTCCATATTTTATGCATTAAGCATCCAATGAACTTCGCATAAAAAGAATGATTTCAGTTAAAAATTGTGCAAGAGGGAGAAACGTTGAATCTCATAACAGCCCGCGGATGCGAGGGCCTTGAAGATGCATGCTTCTTCAGTGAAGACGGTTGGAGTTCTCAAAACCTGTGAAGGCGAAAAGGCAGTAAGTCCATTTTTGTGAAAAGCGAGATTTTCGTTGTATTTAAATGGAAATATCGCTTTTCGTACAATATGGACCAACTGTTTTTGCCTTCACAGGTCTCCACATGAAGGGCAAGTTCTTCGTCCCTCTCTGCTGATGTTTCCCGGCCTTTCTCATCAACTGTGTGCTAGTCTGCGATTTTGGACTTTACGGCCGTAGGCCGTAAGGTCCAAAATCACAGACTAGCACACAGACATTCGTGTTCGAACTGAGTATGCAACTGACTGCGTGAGCTCATACGGATGTATGCCTTCCTCTGTCAGATGGTTATCGTTGCATTGTGTTTTCTCCAGCCGGCTCCGCCCTGCTGACGCCTTCCCTCTGCCCCTCCATATCACCTCCTTTGGCCACCTGCGGAGGGCTGGCATGAAAAGAAAACGATGTTATCGTCCAGCCTCTGTTATTTTGATAAAGGTTGCATGTACCTTTGTGCGCGTGCTTGTTCCGTGGCGCCCCCTCTTTCCCATTATTTTGATAACGGTTACGTTTCCTTGGCCGGGGGGTCCTTGTTTCTGGCTGCACTGGATGGATGTCGATCTTTTACGATGATAACGCAGAAGTTTATACAAGAATGTTTTATTTTTTAACCCCTTGCGAGTGCAGCCACCGGCTACACCCATTCTTTGAAATAAATTTGACCAATAGTTCAAGGGTGGTGCCAGAATAGCTTGGCGCCTCAGGCGCCAAGCTGTTCTGACACCACCCTTGAACTAAAACAGTTGATCTGTCTCCTAATGTTTAATGTAGCCTTTATAGGACAATAAGAAAATTGTACAAATCAGCCTCAGGATGTAATGGGTTAAGCTGGCGATTTTGGCCCGGGACGGCATCGCAAGCCTGCAGTGCCTTTAATTAATGTAGGTCTCTACAGCTGTTTATGCTAACTGGGCATGTGAACGGAAATTTAAATCATGTTACAGAGAATTTAAATCAAGTTAGTCGTGCACGATCTAAGCTTTACCCCTCCTCCATTCAAACCCGGCTCGAATTCACATTCTGCTATGTTTCCCCAGCGCCGAAAATGTATATGTCAATGACAGCGAGGAGCAAAAGAATCGCGACATTTTTGGAATCATCTGAAACACTTTAGAGTTTAAAAAATCCCATATATATTCCGATGTCTCATTTCTTTTGCTCGTCAGTATAGAACTTTTAATAATAATATTTTATTAAAAATAAAAAAAAAAAAAAAAAAAAACCAGTGGAGGTGCAATAACAAAGGGTCGCATATGAGGATAATGCAAGGTGCAGAGAAGGAAACGCATAAAAATTTAATCTGCTCTGAAAATTTTATTTGAAGAGGAGCCTGTAAATTCAAAGCCGTAATGAAAACCGATTTGCATACTAGTGTGAACTTAACAACCTCTTTCGAAGAAGATCGGAGCACGAGCTTCCGTCTTTAAAACTCATTTGCAATCTTGGCATCAAAAAAACGGCTTTGATGTTTATGAGTGCGTCGCGTGCAGCCCTGCTGTTTTATATGGGATTTTAATTTAGGACCGGCTGTGCGAGTATGAGAGAAAACTCTTCAGGGGTATTAACCCCTTCGTTGCCAGTGATCACGGATTTCGCGTCTGAAACCACTCGGCACACGGACCGACATTTGCGTGACAAACACAAATGAAATGGGACCCACAATGTGCCTAAGGATCATAGGCTACACAAGAGACATAAATCCTCATGAGCCCCCGCGACTGCGGGGGCTCATGAGGGTTTATGTCTCTTGCAGCTGGGTGACGTTCGCTTTGCCCCGGCAGTTAATGGGTTACGATCAGCTGATTCAGTCACATATGGCGCATCTTTGAAGAAACAGTTTTGACTGCATCAGGTCACTTTATCTCTTAAATTCTATGCTAATGTTGGTTTTGTTTTGTTTCTTTCGGAAGATGATTCTTATTATTATATATGGTATTTATATTGCGCATTTCTCATATTTATAATATAACTCAATGCGCAGAATGTAGCCGCGAACTGAACCCAACAAGCACGCTCACGTGAATCACGCGCATTCACTCACACACTGTACGTAAACACAGAACATTCACGTGGTGCTAAGGCCGGCAAGCTCAAGCGAGCTACTGAAGTTGTTTCTGGAAATCGTTTGTATTTGAAATTTTATTAAGTTGGCTGAAACTGATACCAAAGTGGAGGGGGGAGGAAGAGCCGGAGTACCCGGAGAAAGAACCCCCGACGGGTTGCACGGATATTCCCTGAACATAAAAGTATAGCATTGCTGAAAGCTGACCATCCCTTCAAAGAATGTTGAACTTCTTTTATAACTACAAATCACGGATATGACAGTAAACTGCTTATGTCTCTCGCCATTAACCCCTTCACTGTCAGCGAACACAGATTTTGTTTTTGAACTCATTGTAAATTCAACGTCGAAATTCCCCAGCCGTATTTAGACACAAAGTGGTTTCAGCAAGAGGCATAGATCCTCATGAGCCTCCGCAAACTGCAGAGGCTTATCAGGATCTACACCTCTTGCAGTTGGATGGTATTATTTTTTTTGTCTGTCCAGGGTTAACACTCCTTTCGTTAGTTTATCGTGAGTATCACTGTACAGTATCAATTTATTATAGTCGCTGTAAAACATAAAATAAAAAAAAAAACCCACTAAGCTAATCCGTGTCATCGCCTTTGAACAAATTAAGGTCGATCTGTTTCCTGAAACGTTATGTAGTCTACAGAAAACATCTGCAATCTTTGGAATTTCGACCCTAATGTGTGTATGGTCCACTTGTTTTGTGTGCGCAGAGTGCTGGGGTTCAATCGTGTGCCACCGACCGCCGGTCGTGTGCTCAACATTACACAGGACATCCGGCGCCTTGCGGACAGCAAACTGGCTCGTACATTCTTCGTCTCGCCAGGTAAATTAGCTGATCTCAGTTGTGTCATCATTGGAGGCTTAACTCATCAGTCGAGTGCTAATGTCTAACTTCTCTAATTTTGATGTAGGTCTCTGAAGAATACAATACAGTGTAAGGAACGCACAGACCATGATAGTTCAAAAGTGGTGCCAGAATGTACGGGCGCCAAGCTATTCTGCCACCACTCTTAAACTATCATGGTCTATCTAAATCATTTTGTTTTCTAGTGACATGTAGAAATCAAAGTATTTTTAGTTAGCTGGATGGCAGACGTACACTGTTTGTAACCATGATGAAAAATAATACTAATATAAAGTTAAAAACTGCTTCCTATAAAGAGAATTTGTGTTGCATTTTTTTCCTCTTTCACTGTACACAAGAACAACAACGACAAATGATGATGATGATAATAATAATAATAATAATAATAATAATAAATCACTATCACAATGTGCAACATCCTTATTAAATAATCATGCTACTACTACTACTATTACTACTACTACTAACAACAACAAATCACTCTTGTAATGTGCATTATCCTTTACAAACAGGTTCAGAGCGTTGTACCGTAAAAATACGTACAAGTACAGACAACGATAAAACAGCAAAGACTGAAACATAGTCCGTATACACTGATACTCAACACCATCTACACATGCTTCCACACACCCACAATGCCTAACCCTTTGGCTGTCACAATCCACAATGCATAACATCCACACATCTACAATGCGTAACCTTTTGGCAGTCAGTATCGTGTTTTATCGAGGCGATTCCTGCAGGAATCACCTCGACCAAACACGCTACCGACAGCCAAAGGGTTAACAAGGTGAAATTTACGTTTTTAGCCGGTAACCTGTGTTTCCACGGCCACTGCTCCTACTACTGCGACTCTGGCCACCCGATCTGCGGCCACCCGGATCAAGTGGAGGGCTCCATGATGGCCTTCCTGCCTCCCGAGAAGATGGCCAAGCGGCAGACGTGGCGCAACCCCTGGAAGCGGTCCTACAGCAAGCACCGCAAGGCCTACTGGGAAGTGTACGATGACCTCTGTGACAAGGTCAAGGGCAGGTCACCTTACAACAGCGGGCGCCGGCTACTGGACATCATTGACATGTCCATCCTGGATTTCCTGATGGGTAGGGCGGCGTGTCTTTACTGTCTGAAGGTCGTTCCTCGTCGGTAGCTTTAGTTTAACTCATTCGAGGCGAACTGCATCCGGATACGCGGCTGAAGCCGCGTATCCGGATGCCGTTTGTCTCGAATGAGTTAAACAAATCTGTTCTCACGCGTACATTGAAGTGTTGGAACATTACATAGGATTCGAGCTAATTGGGCCGGGATCAACCATGATTATAAACGATTTCCGGAAATCAAATGTACGTCACAATTGCACGTGTTTGGACGTAAACATTGGAATAAAAGCCCCGATCCGCCTGTTTGCACGGGCTTTTATTCCACTGTTTTCGTTGAAACACGCGCAGTTGTGACGTACATCTGACTTCCAAACAAATGTCGATGATTCGAGGATAGTATTCGACTGAGCCTGGCTTCCCTCCAGACTTAAATAGCTAATGAGATAACATTCTGGAGGTGTTATGAGGTGTGGAAACATTC
Source organism: Semisulcospira habei (assembly GCA_036245525.1). Lineage (NCBI taxonomy): Eukaryota > Metazoa > Mollusca > Gastropoda > Semisulcospiridae > Semisulcospira > Semisulcospira habei. The sequence goes on along the minus strand of BTPG01000008.1, from coordinate 99,334,245 downwards.
TTTCTCTCTCTCTCTCTCTCTCTCTCTCTCTCTCTCTCTCTCTCTCTCTCTCTCTCTCTCTCTCTCTCTCTCTCTCTCAGTCTCTCTTTCTCTCCCTCTCTCTCTCTCTCTCTCTAACGGCAGATTTGAAAAATGGCATTGCCTCTGACATTGTTAATATCTTTACCGTTGTAAAATAAAGATTTATTGATTCATTCATTGATTCTCTCTCTCTCCGGTCTCTCTCTCTCTCTCTCTCTCTCTCTCTCTCTCTCTCTCTCTCTCTCTCTCTCTCTCTCTCTCCTCTCTCTCTCTCTCTCTCTCTCTCTCTCTCTCTCTCTCTCTCTCTCTCCTCTCTCTCTCTCTCTCTCTCTCTCTCTCTCTCTCTCTCTCTCTCTCTCTCTCTCTCTCTCTCTCTCTCTCTCTCTCTCTCTCTCTCTCTCTCTAGGGAGTGAGTTCGAGCTCACGAATGTAGCGCACCAAAAAAAGTTCAGAGTCAATTACCGATGCAAAATTAGGCGATTTCGTCACTAATCAAGCTTCTACTGTTCGGATTTTACCACCAGTGTCTTGGCCTATCTACGCTGATCATAACGGTGTAAATTTGGACTTTGTGCGACCACAGACTTCTGCCATCTGACTGGTTTTCCTATATCGCCATTGAACTGAGTACGGCGATCGTCGGGGTGACTGTTAGTACAACACTGCCAGTTACGTGTACTGTGTAGTACTGTGTATTACTGTGTAGCACTGTTGTGTCAATCGAACTGTGCTAAGATGGCAGACAAAGAAGCTCTATCCGCAAATCCACTCGAGGTCTCTGGAACTACATCTCCTTTAGTTACTGTCAGTGACATTCAGCGTATAATCGACAAGCAGACACAGGTGATTGACGAGAAACTGGGGTCTCTTCGTGCTGACCTTTGTGATGTGCTGACCTCTATACAGGCGATTGGCACCGACATTGCTGACTTGAAGCAACGCGCTCGCAGCCTGGAGGACACCTGCAAGGAACTGACTGAGAAGCAGGAGGAGGTTTCCGAGTCTGTAGAAGACTTGCAGGAGGACATGGAAGATATGCGGAAACGCTACGAGGAAGAACTAGACAAGCTAGAGGCACGTAGGGACAATCTGCGACTTTTTGGAATTGTGGAAACGCCAGGCGAGACCTTCGATTCCTGTGCCACCAAAGTACTGGAATGTCTGCAGGGCACAGTACCAAATAAAACCTGGACTGAGGACGATTTGGTACGCGCACACCGGGTAGGGAACAAACCGGACTTTGCTTCTGTAGCAGCCAACCGTGCCAGAGCCAACAACAAGCCCCGCCCCATGATCGTGAAGTTTGCGAGATGGAGGGACAAGATGGACGTCCTGACCAAGGGTCGTGCTGCACTCAAGCAAAAGGGGGTTAACGTTGCTGGCGACTTAACCAACCGACAACACGAACAGATCAGACTGCACCGGGAGAAAGGCATGCGGGCGTACTACAAGGGGAACAAGCTGGTCGTCGCTGGACCCCTAGAGCAACGGAACTACGACACCGATAACTTCGGCCGCCGTCCTGCGACATCCTCAACAGAAGACCGGACAACCGTATCCAAGGACTCGGTGCCGCCTCAGCTACTGGTCAGCAGGTCAACGCAACACCGGCACGTGCGTCACACTCGGTACCTAAACCAGCGAAACGGCGCCGGCCACACAGTTCCCCTACAATTGAGGTCGGGGACGAATCCAGTGACCCGTGATATGTCGGCCAAGCCGCGTCTCCCACCTCAATTGCACGGGATGTGTCACCGATGCGCGCGTGTGTTGTGGATCAGCCAATAGATAGTGTGTTGTATACACTTACCTTTCTGTCATGGAATGTTGATGGACTGTGGAGCAAATTATCCGACCCAGACTTTCTACAATATGTAAGTAATTATGACATTGTGTGTTTGTTTGAAACATTTTTAGACAATGCTTTCGTCCCGCCTGACTGCTGGTCTGATTTCACGTGTTTTTCCTTACCTGCAGTCAAACTGTCACGTCAAGGAAGAAGCTCGGGAGGTGTTGTTGTGTTAGTCAAAAATGTGTATGCCAAGTTTGTTTTCCAAGTGAACATGACATGCGCTCAAAGTGTCTTTCTTAAACTTGACAGATCATTGTTTGGTACTGAATGCGATGTGCTTTTGGTCGCGTGCTATGTTCCGCCCAAGGATTCACCATTTTATAGACAATTACCGTATGACTGCTTGTTAGAAGAATTAGAACAGTGTCTTGCTAGTGCCCTCGAACAATTTGGAGGCATTCATTTCCTAATGTGTGGTGATTTTAATGGTAGAATTGGGGATTTGCAGCCTAATCCATATTTGTTTCAGCTTGATCCTGATGAAACGCTACTAACTAATACCGCTCTATTTGAACCTTCACGATTTACTGAAGATATGACTGTAAATACATTTGGAAGAAAACTATTAGATTTGTGTGCATGTTTTGAACTGATGATTTTGAATGGGTTCTGTAGCCCTGATCTGTCAAAGCACCTAACATTTATCTCACCCACTGGTTGTAGTATTAATGATTATTTTGTTGCATCTCCTGACTTTATTTGTTTGTGTGACAAACTTGAAGTTGGCGAGAGGATAGAGTCTGTGCACTTGCCGCTGGTCCTTACTGTGTCTTGTGTATGTGTATCACCCCACAACGATGTTTCTGATGATGATACGCAGTGTTTTTCTTTTGATAAGATTATCTGGGAACCTGCTAAGGCCCAAACGCTCAGCGACAGTTTAACTACTCCTGCATTCCAGGATGCTCTAGTAGCTGCTACTGCTGAGATCGATGATGATATTAATAGTGCATTAGACATTTTCACATGTGCTATCAAAGACGCTGCTAGTTGCATGACAAAACAATTTCATTCCTCTACAGGCAACACACACAAAACAAACACCGCTAGTCACCCTTGGTTTGACCAGGAATGCAGAAATGCAAAAATGCGAACGCGTAAAGCCTTACGTACATACACAAAAAATAAAACCATGGAAAATAAAGCAACGTTTGTAAATGACAGAAAACAATACAAGAGATTACTTAGAGCTAAAGAAGTTAATTTTAAGAGGGAAACTGTTGACAAAATTCTTGAGTATAGACATAACTCTCAGGCATTTTGGAAGGAAATCAAGAAATGGAAAAGAAAACGTCGTTTAAGAAACAATATAACAAAGAAGCAGTGGTTTGATCACTTCTCTAGCATTCTAAATGAAAACATAGCACAGCAAGAGAATAATGATGATGTATTTTCTTCAGAAGACTCTGAGTCTGATGAAGCCATATTTCATGACCTAGATATTAACATAGAAGAAGCAGAAGTTATTGCTGCTTTAAAACATGCCAAAGCAGGAAAGGCCCCCGGGCCTGATGGAATTATAAATGAAGTTCTTAAAGTTTCCAACCCAGCTATCATCTCCTTTCTCACTAAGTATTTTAATGCTTTATTCAACAAAGGGTTGTTCCCAAGCGAATGGTCTAAAGCTATTATTTTCCCACTCCACAAGAAAGGAGATGTAAATAATCCAGATAATTATCTTGGTATTGCTCTGATTAGCTGTGTTAGTAAACTGTATACCTACATTTTGAACAGAAGGTTAACAGACTGGGCTGAGGAACACAATATTCTGTCTGAAACACAAGCCGGGTTTAGGAAATCCTATTCTACTGTGGACCATATGTTTACACTTTATGCTATTGTTCAAAAACAACTTCTACAAAATAAGAAAGTCTATGTGGCTTTTGTTGACTTTCGCAAAGCCTTCGATACTGTTAAAAGAGGTGTGCTTTGGAATATTTTACTGAAGGTTGGAGTGCACGGCAAAATGCTTTCAGCTATGAAGGCAATGTATGACTCGGTGAAATTTTGTGTTAGAGACAGCCTGAATTGTACAGCGTTTTTTGAGTGTTTCCAAGGTTTAAAACAAGGATGTTTAGCATCGCCGACATTGTTCTCCTTTTTGATTAACGAGCTTGCTGTGTACATTATTGAAAATGGTAAACATGGTTTCCAACTAAAATCCGATGCAGCAGAACTGTTTTTGTTGATGTTTGCAGATGACATTGCTTTGTTTTCATCAACCCCCAATGGCCTTCAGACTCAGCTGAACAATTTATACAAAGAAGCATCTAAACTTGGTTTGTCTGTTAACCTAGACAAGACAAAAATAATTGTGTTTCGAAATGGTTGATATTTGTCAAAATATGAAAAATGGATTTACGGGGGAACGAGGGTAGAAGTTGTCAATATGTATAAGTACCTTGGGTTAAACTTTACCACACGTTTGAGTTTAAACACATCCGTCGATGACTTAGTGACTAAGGCAAAAAAATGTGTAATCGATATTTTCTGTATGTTGAAGAAAATCAACTGCGCTAGTCCTGATGTTTTTTTCAAGCTGTTTGATGCGCAGGTTGTCCCAATTTTGTTGTATGCCTCGGAAATTTGGGGTATAAACGAGTGTGCCGAAATTGAAAGAGTCCATACATTTGCATGTAAACGTTTTCTTAATGTCAACTTCCGCACACCGAACCTGATGGTTTATGGTGAACTTGGTCGATATCCACTGTCAGTATTAACGTCAGTAAGATGTGTTTCCTACTGGCTTCGACTCTGTGCTTTACCTGTTACTAGATTTGCAAATATGGCTTATCATATGCTTAAGGATCTAGACGATAAAGGGGAAAGAAACATGGGTGTCAAAGATAAAGAATTTGCTTTTTCGAAATGGGTTTGGTCATGTATGGATTTCACAAGGTGTTGGAAACAGGAATGCTTTTATAAACAAGTTTAAACAAAGGATGGTTGATTGTTCCAAACAAAACTGGTCATCGAAGCTTTCTGAGAGTGAACGTTTTACTGTGTATCGTAGTTTTAAACATACACTTGTCCAAGAAAATTATTTTGAACTGGTTAAGCCAACCTATGTCAAAAATCTATACATTAAATTTAGACTTGGCATAACTGAATTGCAAAGTAACAAACAAAGATATAGTACTCTCAATGCTGTAACGAAAGTGTGTCCATTGTGTGCCAATGCTGTGGAAGATGAAATTCACTTTATGTTTTACTGTCCATTCTACGATAAACTGCGTGTCAAATACCTATGTAAGTTTGACCTTATGGAACTAAAAAAAAAAACGAATTGTGTATCCTTGACACTACCAACCCGCAGTCTATTGCCGATTTAGCAAGATTTGTATTTCATGCATTTAAACTCCGTAGCAGCATGCTTGTATGATTCCACGTGCAAACTGTGGTTCTTACTCCGACCTGGTCTGTGTGGTAGACGGCTGTGGCCTGGATTTGGATACCGCGTTTTACATGTGGGTCAAAAGTGGCTATTATGTGCTGGCGTAGATCGAATGGAAAGTGTGTGTGTGTGTGTGTGTGTGTGTGTGTGTGTGTGTGTGTGTGTGTGTGTGTGTGTGTGTGTGTGTGTGTGTATGTGTGTTGTTATAAACATCGCCTTATGGCTTTTATATACACCTGAATTATAAATTATGTAATGTCTCACTCCATTGTATGGACATTTTGTCTGAACAATAAACTGTCTGAGTCTGAGTCTCTCTCTCTCTCTCTCTCTCTCTCTCTCTCTCTCTCTCTCTCTCTCTCTCTCTCTCTCTCTCTCTCTCTCTCTCTCTCTCTCTCTCTCTCTCATTTTGCCAGAGGTAGGGGACACACAATTGTCGCTTCAGGAAGAGCGATTTCATACTGCGCTAATGGGTCTAAAACAGTGACGCTTTCTTTCCAGGCAATCTGGACCGTCATCACTACGAGACATTCCGCACGTTTGGCAATGACACCTTCATTATTCATCTGGACCACGGGCGCGGGTGAGTTATAAACCAGGCGTCGAACACCTTCACTGACGTGACAAAGCATGCATCACCCAAGTGCAAGGGACATAGATCGTCATGAGCCTCTTGCTAGCACCACTTTGTGTCGGGAGCCTGATGGCTCTGTGCTAGAGCGTTCGACACTCGTCCGAAAGCCCGCGGGTTTGAATCCAGCTGGGGTGCCGGCCCCGTCTTTGAAATCACCATCGTGGTGGAAACAAGTCGTTAAGTTCAAAACATTTAACCCATTCAGCCCTGACGCACTACAACAGGAGATGGGTCGAACATAAAAATTCAAGGGTTGTGCCAGATTAGCTAGGCGCCTATCGGCGCCAAGCTAATCTGGCACTACCCTTAAATTATCATCGTCGATCCATCTCCTGCAACAGGTGCATAGTCGTTGCCGGCCCCGTCTTTGAAATCACCATCGTGGTGGAAACAAGTCGTTAAGTTCAAAACATTTAACCCATTCAGCCCTGACGCACTACAGCAGGAGATGAGTCGAACATAAAAATTCAAGGGTTGTGCCAGATTAGCTAGGCGCCTGTCGGCGCCAAGCTAATCTGGCACTACCCTTAAATTATCATCGTCGATCCATCTCCTGCAACAGGTGCATAGTCGTTAGATGATGCCTCCAAAATTTGGGAAATACGTGCGTCGGGCTAAATGAGTTAATGTTTTTGTTTTTGTAACCACTTCTTGTCCTTGGACAGCTGAATGAGCTGGGCCTCATTGGCGTAAAGTCAACAAAGATGTTAGACACACAGTCTGCGTCCACTGGTAGTTATGAGGTTAAACTTGATAAATATCCGTTGCATTTGTTTTTCGGTTTCATGTTTCCAGTTTCATGCTGCTGTTGTATATATCTATGTGTCTGGCTCACTAGTTTTGTACTAGATTTTGACTGTTTCTTACCATTTCCTGTGTTTAACCCCTCCAGGCCTTACACAATTTAAGATGACATGGATCGATCATGATAGTTCATTGTTGCCGCCCCTAAGCGCCACACCTTTCTGCCACCACCCTGAAGGGCCGGTGGTGCCAGAAAGGTGTGGCGCTTAGAAGCAGTAACCTATTTTGTCCACTGCACCCTAAAGTGGTCGTCAATAGACAGATCTTAAACTTGGGCAGTTCAAAATCTGGGGAGGGAAGGGGGAGTGGGGAGGGGGGTGGGGGGGGGGGGGAGCGGAAAGGGCGGGGGGAGGGTTCGCGCTCATTGATTTAACCCGTTCATTGCCGAGAGAGTCCGAAATAGCTCAGGCGGTTAAATCCCGTCCCGGCCCCGGTAGCTGGACTCACAATCCAGGGGGAAAAAACGGATTTGTTCAATAGCATGTCCGTTGAAAGGTCCTGGTAAATCAAAGTGGCACAGTTGGAGTGCGCCTGAGTTGATCAGTGTTCAGGTCGTACTCCATAGGCAATAGATTTCCCTGTCCCCCATAACCCGCCCGTCAGGGCCGTCCATGATCACCTCGGTGCTGTGGACGTTAAACCCGACTTAACCAACCAACCAGAGAAGGTGAACCCTATCCAAATGCAGAGGACAGACACCGCCAGGGGTCCCTACAGGTGTGGAGGCTCATGAGGATCCTGAGCCTCATGTTTAAAGTACCATTACGCGTAAATTTGAACACACATTTCAGCAACATTTGTGTTTGTTATGCTTTGTTTTCACACCTAATGAACTTTAACAGCAGTTGGGACACGCAGCAAAGCACACGCGTGATTGCACTTATTTATTCTGCCCAGCCGTTAGCGTGTCAATATATTTTTAGATGTATCTCATACTGAAAGCGTATTATAGAACGGAGTAGAGTCATTGTCAAATTACTTGATATCAAAACGACGTGTGCTGAACTGGATTGTCCTGTGTCTAACAGGACCTGTGCGTAGCGTTTCGTAACCATCTGTTACAGAAGTCTATCTTTGAACAGTTACGGTGGTAGTGGGCCTTTAAACCATGTCCATGTTTCCTTGACGGCTGGGAGATCGTTGGCATTCACAGCGCTTTTCAAAACGCGATCCGCGTCCGTCCGGATAGAAAAGAGAAAACTAAAGTTATTCTGCACTTATTTTCATTGACTTCTTTTCCTTTTCTAGGTTCGGGAAATCTCACCAGGACGAGATGTCATGCCTGGCACCCATGTTGCAATGCTGCATGATCCGAATGTCCACCCTACAGAGAATGGTTCGGCTCTACAAGGGGCCGTTTATCCTCAGCGCCATCATGCGCGCGGTCATGACAAGTGACCAGGTAGCACCAATCCTTTTGGAGCCCCACTTGGAGGCTCTGGACCGCCGAAATAGCAAAGTGCTGCGAGCTTTAGCGGACTGTGTGAACGACGGAAGACATTTAACAGAGATTGTCGTAGATGATGGGGTCGTTTAGTTAACCCTATGTGTGTCGGTAGCGGTTTTAGTCGCGATGATTCCTGTAGGAATCATCGCGACTAAAACCGCTACCGACACAGAAAGGGTTAAAATGAGCCTCGTGAACCAGTGCATTTGTGTGAACTACAGTGGCTTGGTGCGTGAACAGTGGTATTTAACACAGGCATCGATCACCTCACAATCTTCTACTACCTGTGTTACATAGGTGATCGATTTCGCAACAATCATCTCGTGTCTGTGGTATCTTGAGAACAAAGGAAATAACCAACATATAATGTCACAAGCCTCAGAAAAGCAAGGACAAAGCAGTTTAATAACTGTTCTTTTTGTTTGTTTGCAGTTATCTACTTTAAATATCAAGGGGTTTTACTCGCAAATTCAGTAGACTCCTTTGTCCGTGTTTTACTGAAGAATGTTTCTTTCATTGTTGGTTATTTCCATGTGTGTATGATTTGCATACTTGGCAGTCATCCATAGTAAAACCTTACCCTTTGAGCAGAGAAGAAACCAACGGAGAAGAAACACGTTTAAAAAGACAGTTACAACACACTTGTGTTGTAACTGCCTTTTCTAAGCGTGTTTCTTTCTCCGTTGGTTCTTCTCTGTATTTTACACGCTTGGCAGTCACCTTTTGGGTCTGGATTGTATACACTATGAGGGAAACGTTTGCACAAGGTGTAAATTATGTTTGACTTTGATTTCAGCACAAACTTCCTCCTTACATACGCTATATCATATGCACAATGTGAAGCTGCGCCAGGGGTGACCACGTTTCACAACCTATGCGGTGATACAGAATTTTAATGGAGTTTTTACAAAACACGGTGTATGAAAATTGAGATTTTATACGTCACCAGAGCGTACAATCAGGCAAACTGGTTACATCCTGCATGCGAACCCCTACGCATTTGCTTATTAGATCGAAAGAGGCAACCAGTGTGATCCGAAGGCTGTTGCGGAAGAGATCTTAACGGGCTACTCGCTTGGTTGGCTCGTGTGCATGAGTGTTAATGCGAATTGACTGTTCAAATGCATATTGATGTAAGAGACCGCTGCTTGACTGAACGCAGGCAGAGATGGTGCGTAATGACGGTATTATTAATAACCCATATCATACTGAGGCTAAAAGCTTCAAATTTGTACACTGCCATATACAAGCTACATTATAGTACTTACAGATAAGGATATAGACCAATGGCTTTAGTTGAAGAGTAGTGCCAGAATAGCTTGGCGTCTAAAGGCGCCAAGCTATTCTGGCACTATACTTGAACTATTTTAGTCAAACTTATTGCACACACTGGTGTATTGTGAATGACCCCCGCAGTCGCTAAGACTCGTCATGCCCGTGTAACTCGAACGAACCTGGTACATGATTGTATTTGCTGGTCAATCCGAGTGAGATGGTTTCAGATACTTTTATGGCAGCGGGCCGTGAAGGGCTGAATTCAACAACAGGGAATCCATCTGCAAGAGGTAAAGATCCTCATGAGCCCTTGTCGGATTCAGGGGAGGGGGCGGGGAAGGGGGTGGGGGGATGGGCCTCATTTAGAATAATATATGCTTCTCAGTGCCCGACCCGGCCGTCATACGCTCTGTGTTTGTCAGCCATAGTGTGTCAACTGTCTCACTGCGATGGGTACAGGTTGTGACACGTCACTTTGTGAGCTGGTCTGTGATTTTGGACCTTACGGCACCAGGCCGTTAGGTCCAAAATCGCTCACCAGCACACATATTAACCCATTTAGCCCCGAGTTCCTACAGCAGGAGATTGATTGACCATGACAATTCAAGGGTAGTGCCAGATTAGCTTGGCGCCTGAAGGCGCCAAGCTAATTTTGCACTACAGTTGAATTATCATGGTCAATCCATCCCCTGCAACTGGTACATAGTCATTAGGCAACACCTCCAAAATTTGAGAAATGGGATCTTGGGGCTAAAAGGGTTAACTGGCATTCTGTTATGGACGGCGCATGTTTCAACCGACGCACACCAGTGGACAATTGAAAATGCGAAATGAATGAAGTCAAAATTGCACTTACAGTATATTGTGTTACATGTGTGTTGTTCTGTGATTTTGGACATTAAGGTCCAAAATCGCAGACCAGCACAAATACGTCCGTGCATCACAAATGTGTATTACGTAGTATGTAATTAATTACGTATATATTTACCCTACATTTCTGCGTGTGTGTATTGAGTTTGTACACATATCGACGGTTTAGTAAGCGAGTCAGGCCCCTAGCATTGCACATTATGAACAAATCGTATGCATGGCCTGCAAAAGAGCTGACAAAGTTCGACATGCAACAGCGATGTATAATTATCGTTTAGGAGTGCGTGTTATTTGAAAATGTGTACAGTCGAGTTTGATTAAAATGCGTGCGATTTGAATACGTGAAGCCGGATGATCCGATCAGTACACTGCTGAGAAGAAGCGACTTTCTCTGATACAGGGTTAGTAGTTCGCAATATTCTATTATAAATGTGCTTGGTATATATCATTATTTGGGTATTGCTGCGCAAACGGGCAGAATGAACGAGTGTTTTAATTATGGAATTTGAGTGTTGTGAAGTGAACAGACATTTCTGCTCGATTTTAATTTCGTAGTACATTGTACAGTTTACTCGCACAATGAGTAGAGGGACCAACATGAAAACAAAAAACAAAAAATCAAGAAAAAAAAAAACCCCAACAAACTGTTGCGTGTGCCTTCTCACTTGGGCTGTGAAATGAAGGCCGGTAGAAATGTCGTAGTTAACCCCTTCACTGCCGAGGAAAACTGAACACAATCCGACGGCAAGAGACATATATCCTCATGAGCCCCCGCAGTTTGGGGGCGCTCATGAGAATATGCCTCTTGCTACCACCACTCTGTATCATTTTTTTTTCTTTTTTTTTTTTTGTTGGTACAGCTGGGATTCGTGTGTCGTTGAATTAACAACGCTGTCAGAAACACAATCTTCGTCCAATGGCAGTGAAGGGGTTAATCGCAGGACAGACATTGAGAACCCGTTTTATTGATCAGTTGTAGCACTCAAAGCCCGCTTTGGACGGAGAAAGCTAACGATGAGTGTGAAGTGAACGTTGAACGTAGATGCGTGTGAGGATAATATTTGTAAAAGATGGTGCTGGTACATTGTTCTTAACACATCGCGCGCAGCAGACTACGCATCCTCAGCTTATGCCTTTCATCTGCAAGACTCGAGATCATCATGAGCGCAGGTTGAGGGGATCTCATAATGCTGGTTGTCTCATGCTGCCACAGCTTACGTTTTGGGCAGTTTGACGCAATAAGTCTTTAGGTATTCAACATCATATCACAGACCAGCACACGATCGTGATGACAAATAATACATCGTGTACATCACTACAGCAGAACCTGTTTTGAACAACCACCTTTTTGCAGGAAAAGAAGTTGCCCCCCCCCAAAAAAAAAAAAAAAAAAAAGCTTTCTCAAGAGAAGTCTGAAAGGACTAACCCTCTGGGTGTCGGTAGCGGTTTTAGTCGCGATGATTCCTACAGGAATCATCGCGACTAAAACCGCTACCGACACGCAAAGGGTTAAAAATGTAACGGGCCATAAAAGACCATCATTTAGGTTCTACGATGACCTAACTAATGGCCTTTAGTGATCGGTGTTCTATCATAAAAGCGGTCGCTTGAAGCAGGTTTTGTTGTATGATGAATTCGGTCCCCCAAGTGACTCGGTCTTCCTACATTAAAAAAAAAAAAAAAATCTCTTGAGAGAGGAACCTGTCTTTTAAGACTACTGTTGTCTTGATCAATGAAAGAAAAAAGTCACCCAAAACAGGTTCTGACGTACACGTATATCTTGGAGGCTGGATCGACCGCCGTAGCTCAGTAGCATCCAACACGCTTCAGTGGAACCTTTCGGTCCACCATCCTCAGTTGTAAATAATAAGTAAATTTATTTGTTGGAGTGTGACTTTGGATCTTATCGACCAAGGCAGTAACGTCCAAAATTACAGGCCAGCATACAACTATGTTGAACTTCACAGTTCTACTTTGGTAAGGTTGGAAATGATACAACCGCCAGCACCCAGTTACGTCATCTCCACCCAACCCCCCAACCCCCACCCCCCTCGAATTTGTTTGTGCTGGTGAGGGAAACAAGTGCAATGTGGAAAAGCGCAGACTCAGACCATAGGCTAGGGTAGAGAATTTGAAAATGCGTTTTCACGATGTGCATCAATGCACAATAATTATACTGACGAGCAAAACAAATGCGACATTCTTGGAATCATCGGAAACACTGGGGTGTTTTCAAAGATTCAAAATATGTCGCATTTCTAGTTGTTCCTAATCGCTGTAAAAATACCCTCTGGTTTTACTGTGATTAGAAGAAATGACCCAATGCGCACAAGGTCATTGGGCCTACGTCGGGCCCGATGATCTTGTGCGCATTGGGGAGTACTGTTCTTTGATAGACATCATGGAACACATTTGTCTACCCCAGCCTGTGACTAAGACTTACAATGAATGTAGCCTCCCTGTTTTGGTGGTGGTTTATTATGTGTACTCCTCACGTTATTGTCGACACGTACGACATGAATTGTTTTCAATGATACGTGTGTATTGCACGTGCATTTTTATTTTGTCTCTGAAAAGGTGTGCTGAAAAACTGAAGCTTGTGTCTGCTTTAAAACTCTGCTGTCTTAATGAATTCATGCACTGAGAGGAGAAAAAAAAAAATTGTCAGCGGGTGAGTGGTTGTTCTGCTTGCGTAACTCATTTGACTTGAATGTCATGTTTAACTCACTCGAAACGTGCAGCACCCGGATACGCGGCAAATGGCCGCGTATCCGGATGCTGCACGTTTGGAATGAATTAACCTTTTGGATGTCGGTGACGCTTTTTTTTTTTGTCGCGACGATTCCTACAGGAATCATCGCGACAAATAGCGCTACCGACAGCGAAAGGGTTAATTTGTGTGCTGGTCCTAGGGTCTGGACTTACCGGCTATGACGATGTGGCTCAGAATCACAGAACATCTCAAGAGATGTTATAATGGTCCAGTCCGATATCGTTTCTTGTTTTCTCGCTTTGATCGTGCGGGACCAAAAATGATGTGTACATGTTGCTGCCTTTGTGACTGCGACGATGGACAAGGTAGCGTTTGTGACAGCCAATGGCCAAACTGATGACAAATAGTTGCTCTGTGACTGTGTGTGATAGATATATCTATGTTCATATAATTGCCATGATGTCGCATTTTCATAATATGCTGATCATCACCATAGGAAACATGATCTAGCTTTTTCAGATCAGGATGTAAACCTTTGATCGCGGAGGTGTTCTTAAAAATTTAATTCTCATGTTGCGGTTTTCCTGAGGTACAGACAACCTACTTTTTGTTTTACGTCCACAAAAATGTGTGTAGGTCTGTTATTTTGGACCTTACATCTTTGAACCGTAAGATTCAAACTCACAGACCGACGCACAAATTACACACAAATCACGTATACGAATTAGGCTTTAAATTGGATACAGTTTCAGAACGCTAGAAGTCTTTGTACAAGTATCGCCCGAAAATCGCCAGCCATTCTTAGTCCTGCGCCAGCCACTTAGCAAGGTGCTCCGCTAAATGCGGAGCGCCCTGCTTAGTGGCTGGCGCAGAACTAAGATATGAGACTATTGAGGTTTTTGACCGGCTAGGCTATTATTTACACCAGCATGTGTGTAATAACGACCTTTGTTTTCATCCCTACGTCACACGACCAGTCACTTTAGCGCAAACCGTACCATGTGACCGTGATACAAAAACCTTTGTAGCGACAAATGGCGGACTTCTTGTAGCCCTCTTTGTGACGCATCTTGGATGCGAGTTTTGTTCTATAAATGATCACTAAAACGTTCTAAAGTAAAAAGTTACTTAGTGTTGTTCGAAACAACAGGGATACTACTGGAGACGGCAACGTCATGAAAAATTTTAAATTACGTCATACGTCTATTATTTATAAATATATATTCCTTTTACTCAGTCATGTCTGGCGTGATCCAGATCGGAAGATTTCTTCTTGATTTCTTTTACGAAAATAGTGGAGGAATGAAAACAAATACGTTATTGGTAGCAGGGGTTTGCTACACGGACCCTTGTAGGCCTTCGGGAGGTCAAAGGAACCATTGTACCCCTCAGGCCTTTGGCCTTCCGGGTATAATTTTTCCTTTGACCTCGGCCTCAGGCCGAGCCTACAAGGGTCCGTGTAGCAAACCCCTGCGACCAATAACTTATAATATACAACGCGATAATATTATAGTGAACTGGTACGTGAGACGGAAATCAATATAGTCTAGACAGTTGTAATTTCACATTCTATTCTGGACATAAGGTAACAGTGTCCGGCTTTAAAATTTTGGTTTATCCTAGCTTCGAAATTGACGAAATGGCTTTCAGTCCTTGTCCATTTTGTGGTTTGCGCGAAGTCTTTGCATATTTCCGCAATTATGTGAATCCGTTCAGTGCTGAGAAAATGTGAAACCCACCCAACTGCAAGAGGCATAGATCCTCATGAGCCCCCGCATTTGCGGGGGCTCATGAGGATCTATACCTCTTGCTAAAACCACTGTACAACACTGGACAGCTACCTAGGGTGTTGAGTCAACTAAGACTTCAGAAACGTAGTCTGCGTCAGCTGGCGCTGAACGGGCCAATAACTGTTAAAACCAAGACGATCACAACATTATACACTTCTGTGCTAAGCGTTGATTTTGGACCTGAAGGCTCGAGTCCGCACGCACTTGCGTCCCCGGCTTCCAGCAAGAGGTAGATCATCTTGTTAGTGAACGCTATCGCCTGATCAGCTTAAACACCTGCACCCAAGCTATCCTGACGCTTTTTTTTCCCAGCTAATAATTATCTAGAGGTTACGTTCATGCTGAACGACTTTCAATAACGAACGAGAGCGAAGTCACGGCCGGTGACCAGGAGAACAGACAATACTCCAAACATCTCCAAGATCATCATGAGCCCTCCGGGCTCATGAGGATCTATGCCTCTTGGAGATGTTTGGAGTATTGTCTGTGCTTATGGTAAGCTGGTTATTGATCCGCCGTGATATCGCTTTCGTTCGTTGTTGGGAGTCGTTCGTAACAAACTGACGTAACCTCATAATTATGTGCCCTTGCATCGAAGCATGTTGTGAACGTATGAACTATTTACAACATATTTTTGTGTACATCTTGATACTTTGGAGAATGTTATTGTTCAGTCTT
>BTPG01000008.1:99306267-99313767 GCA_036245525.1 Semisulcospira habei | reverse complement strand
TATGATGTGAACATAACATGTACACATATGGTAATAGGTGCATACCACCCGCTCCCCACCCCACATACAAAACCACAGAACAAACATCTGTGCATGTTCATAATATATCCTTTACTTGGTATTCATATGTCCTAGTTATTTAAATTTATTATTTATTTTTATTTGTTTGAAAAGTAGGTTTTGTTCATATGCTGATGTTCACATACACATATATGGTAATACTGCCCACTCCCAACCCCACTCCACAACCAGAGAACACCCACCAAACGACACTTACATCTGTGCATGTTCATAATCTATCCTTTACTGAGCATTCATATGTCCCAGGCATCTTGACTTACTTTATCTTTTTTATTTAACCACCATGAGATGGCATTGGTCGCCTGCTCGACATTAAACCCAAATAAGTATATATTTAAATTATTTATTTATTTTGTTTGCTTGTAATGAAGGTTTTGTACATACACATCAGCAAACAATGATTGATTGATTGTACATTGCTTAACGTCCCGACAGCAACAAGGCTTTCTCAGGACGTGCCTGCACTGCTTGTGAAAAAAAAAAACTAAACAGAAAATTGAATGTATGTCACCAGCCGGTCAAATACGTTAAATAAACCTACAACATGGGGCCTAAATAAAGCTAAGACTGTCTAGCAACACACATCCAACATCAAGAGCTACAGGCAGTGCAGACAGTTGGGAGAGTTTTAAAAAGACAAATACAGGTGAATGGACCAAGGGTAGACAGAAACACATGCCCCAGAATAGAAAGGAAACCCACCCTGTGGGACTGACCAGGGTGACCCTGGGAACTAAAAAGTACCTAACCCCACCCAAGTCTCCCAGGGCAGACCCGGGTGGGGGCATCAGCAAACAAGAAAATATACACATATATAGATGGTAATAGGTGCCATACTGCCTGCTCCCAACCCTTACCTAAATACACACATAACACCGCAGAACACCTACCAAAAGAAGGACATACACATCTGTGTATGTTCATAATTTTTAATCTATCCTTTACCTAGCATGCATATGTCCCAGGTACCTTAGACTTACTTTATCTTATTTATTTAAATTATTTATTTATTTTGTTTGTTTTGTTTTGTTTGTTTGTAATGTAGGTTTTGTACATACACATCAGCATACAGCTCAAGAACATACACCATGGTGCCCCTGTGCATGTGGCCACCAGTACTATTCTGACAGATCTGTCACACCCAGCCAATCATCTCTTCGAGCTTCTGCCCTCTGGCCGGCGGTTTCATGCTTTTAAAGCCAGAACCTCTCGATTCAGATGCAATTTTTTTTCCAGAAGCTGTCCTCAATACATCACCATGCACGGAACAACGTGATTCCATGATTTGTGACATATGACTGATTTGTGTTTAATATTGTGTTTATCTATCTTTTAGTGCTGTATATAGGATGATCGCCAACTAAGTGTATGACATGATGAATGCCCTACAAGTGAGGACATATTTTACTGTCGCCATGCCACACAAAAATCCTTGTAACGTTTTACTTGGTGAATAAATGTCTTATGTCTTATACACGTACATGGTAATAGGTGCAGTATCACTCGCTCCCAACCCCAATCCAGTTACACACACAAAACCGCAGAACATCCACCAATGTACATCTGTGCATGATCATAATCTATACTTTACTTAGCATTCTTATGTCCCAGGTATCTTTGACTTACTTTATCTTATTTATTTAACTGCCATGAGATGGCCGTAGTCTACCGCGCGGCGTTAAACCCAAATAACTATTTATTAAAATTATTAATTTGTTTGTTTGTAATGAAGGTTTTGTACATACACGGTAATAGGTGCCATACCGCCCCACTTTCAACCCCAGCCCACATACAAAACCACAGAATACCCACAAAAGACATGCACAATTGTATACTGATGGGCATTAGTGGACTGTAAAATCTATATATAGAGACTTCAGGTTAAGCAAGTGGCTTGTATTGACTGCCTGTATTTTAGCTGCCCACCTACAAATTTCATGTGTCCAGTTAACCACACTGCACATGCAGCCATCAGTTCTGTGAAAAGTACTGTTGGCCTCATGCACAGGGGCACCAAAACTTAGAGATAAGGCCACACCTGATAACAATAACAGTACTAATAATAATATGCCTACTCAGCCACTAGTTCTGTAAACAGCACCTTTGTAAACAGTACCAGTGGCCAAATGCACACATACATCATGGATGTTGCTGCCACTGATCACTTCAAACAATAGGCTGCCCAGTTCACATTTTGATACCGTGAACTAGCCTGCACATGCAGTCATCAGTTCTGTAAATAGTACTGGTGGCCACATGCACAGCGGCACCAAACTTAAAGGTGAGGCCAAAACTGCCACCTCAAACAAAACCAAACGCTACCTACACACACATATCAATGATACAGTCAACCTCTGTGTGCGTTAGGGGGAACACGCTTAAAGTATGTGACTGTAAATCTTACAGCGAAATGTCAAAACCAGTAAGAAGATAATGTAACAGCAACAAGTACATGTATTTTGTAAACCACTCAAAACATGACAACTCATCGAGTCTAATGGTGTTATGAATGGGTGATGGAAACACTGAAAGAAATAGTACGTGTACATTATAAAGTATGTGCCTCCTTCCCCCCCCCCCCCCCCCCCATAACTAGCTGTTTATCATAAAACATAGATATCTCATTCATTTGATCACTTGACTGATTTATTAAATCATCTCTGTGTCACCTTTCTCCGTTTTCTTTGTCGTTTTAATCCCAATATGTCAGTGCTAATGTCAGCTGCTAAGAATCCTTGCAGCGAACTGCAAATGTCTATATGCAGACAAACTGCAAATAACACAGCAGCAAAATAAGTTCCTCATTTGTGCAGTAGCAAGATAGTGCTTTTGTGCTAGCAAGATAGGGTTCAATTTTAAACAAAGCATTGCATGAACTTCCAAGCGTGTTCACATTGTACTGTGTATTTTTTTTTTCAGTGTGAAGTGTACTGTACCATCAGTGATCACTGAGACTGCAAAATTGGCACTGGCAGTGATCGCACATCACAACATAGCTTGTCAGTGCAACTGATTAAAATAAATGTTACTGCTGCATAAAATAATTAATCAAGTTCCGAAACTTTGCTCAGCCGTGACAGTTAAAACCAAGTGGTGTGGCACTCTTTTTCTTTTACAGAATGCAGCATAGGTTTTGAAGATAGCGTTTGTGTTGTGGGTTACGTTTTGTTTTGGTGCTGTGTTGTCGAAATGAAACGGGCAAAGCGATGGTAAAGTGAATGGAAATAAACGTGACAAACCTTTATCAAGCCGTAAAAATGCACACAGCAACTTGACACGTTTGCTTTTTTTTTTTTAAACAAACAAGCTTATGTAGAACAAATAAAAAAGAACCCGGCGTCGGCACACAGAAATTCACGTCCGCAGAGGTCGTGGCGTCACGTGATGTTTTGATCACGTGATTTTGGGATACCTTATTGTTGCGAAACGATATTAATTTTGCGTTCAAGGCAAGCGTTTTCGTAATTGTTTCTTCTCTTAATATATCTAAGTGTAAAAGTATTACTTTAAAAAATGAAATCCTTTTAAGTGACATATAGTGCATACTACCACTGAATACAGGAACAATGAGACCCGTGTAAACTACTGATCCCCTGTAAACATGGCGGTAAGGTCCTGGTTTCGTCTGCAGCCATACTGGAAACAAAATGTGCTACAGAAAAATGTCTCCATCCTCCGGCGGTTTAAAACGAGTGCGCACTGCTTTTATTCATACTAGACTTCATTTTGATATACCCAAACCTTTGTTACTCTCTAGAAAATCACTATCTCGTAAACGGCTGATCGTCTATGGCAAGGGCAGCTGCTAGACTAAAAATATTAGCACTGGCAGTCTCCCCTTTTCTTTTGATGTTAGGTTTGTTCAATGATTTGACTGTGGAAATGAACGAGGTACTGTCAGTGAGGAATCAATGCATTTATCCTTAAAGGCCCACTTCCGCTTAACTGTGCATTTCTGTAACAGATCTTTACGAAATGCTACATACAAGTTTAGCTATGGTTTGTTTAGACACAGGACAATCCAGTTTAGCATACGTCGTCTTTATATCAATTAACCTGACAATGACCTCACTCCATTCTAAAAATACGCTTTCAGTGCGAGAAACAGATAAAAATAGACTGACACGCTAAATATAACGGCAGCGCATAATAAATAAGTGCAATTAATAATAATAATAATAATAATAATAATAATAATAATAATAAGCGCATTAAATAGGCGCTTTATCCCAATTGAAAATCGGCTCAAAGCGCCGCCGCGAACTCAACCCAACAAGCACGCTCACGTGAATCACGCGCATTTACTCACACACTGTACATAAACACAGAACATTCACGTGGTGCTAAGGGCAAGTTCAAGCGAGCTACTGTAGTTTTTGGAAATTCAGAATCGTTTGTATTTGAAATTTGATTAAGTGGGCTGAAATTGATACCAAAGTCTTGGGGGAGGAAGAGCCGGAGTACCCGGAGAAAGAACCCCCGTCAACATAATTACGCGCATACTTTCTTGCTGCGTGTCCAAACTGCTGTTAAAGTTCATTAGGCGTGTCGACAAGGCACAACAAACACAATTGGTGCTGAAATGTGTCTTCAGATTTGTGCGCAATGGCGCTTTAAGATACACAGCCGGAGACTGATTACCCATGACAGTTCAAGGGTAGTGGTGGTAGCGGGGGGGGGGGGGGGGGGGGGGGGGCGGGGGTAGCTTGGCGCCCGAAGGCACCAAGCTAATCCCCCACTACCCTTGAACTGTCATGGGCTATCTGCCTCCAAAGTGTCTCAGGTTTTACTAAGTTAATGGGTAAAACTGGAGTATGCCAGGCGGCCTTGGTGAAACAGGAAGAAAGTCTGCATGATAATGGATATGTCAGCATTCATCATGTTTGCAGAAGCACCAAAATATAATGTTGAGCAAAAGAAATGCAACATTTTTAAAAAACGTCGGAAATACTAAAGTTCTTCCGATGATTCCAAAATGTCGCATTTCCTTTGCCTCGTCAGTATAGATGCGTGAAATGGAATTTTTTTTTTAAAAATTTCTTTTTTAACACTAGGGGTTTGCTACAGGCACTCTTGCAGGCCTGAGGGAGGTCAAAGTAACCATTGGACCCCGAAGGTCGAATCTTTAACCTCCCGGCCTTTCGATTCCGCCATGTTTTTTTTTTCTTCTTCTTCTTGGTTCAGTTGTTGCAAATGTGTACCACAAACAACTCCAGTGGTGTGCCTATTGTTTCGAACAACTCTATAAGTTACTCTGTACTTGAGAAAGTATTGGTGCTCTTGTACGGAACAAAACAAGACGCGTCACGGAGCGGCATACACGAATTTACAAGTGTGCTTGTAGCGACGTCACATTGTACGGTTTGCGCTAAATAGATTGGTCCTGTGACGTAGGAATGACAACAATAATATTTGTCCTGACACAAAACATTGGCCATAAATACTGTCTACTTCGCCTATACCAAGGTCGCATCTTTAAAAAAAGTCGAATATAACAAGACTTTTTTAGAGGACCCGACAACACTCTTACCCATGTAAATTACTTCGGATAATTATAAAAACCAGAAACATCGTGTCCCTTGGCGATATGTTATAACCGATGTTTACTGTATATTGGCATTATGTAATCGGATAATGATGATAATAATAATTAAGATGATAATGAAAAGAATAAGAATACGATGAGAATAAGAATAAGAATAAAAACAGGAATAATATTAAAATAAGAATGAAAATAAAAATAGGAATCAGAAAGACAAAGAATAAGAATAACAAGGCATAATATTAACAACAGGAATAAGAGCAATATTAATAAGATTAGAATAAGACTGAGAATAAAAATAGAAAGAAAATTAGAATAAGTAGATGAAAATAAAAATAGGAATTAGAAAAATAAGAATAATAAGAATAAGAATAACAAGGCATAAGAATAACAATAGGAAGAAATAATAAGAAGTTAGTTAGCTATTTGGGTTTAACGCTGAGCAAGTGACTAAAGCCGGAGAAATAAGAAGAAGAAGAAGAGTTATCATTATCTTCATCGATCATCATCGTCATTAAAATCTTCATTTACTATGGGTTCAAGGTGGTACAAACTAACCGGCACGACCTCTGAGCTATTTCGGCTTCATATACATATATATCATGATTTCCAAGCTGTGGTTCGTGGAAGATGTTAAGCATATTCTCACGAGCAAAAGAAATGCGACAATTTTGCGACTAAAGTGTTTCCGATGATTCCAAAATTGTCGCATTTCTTTTGCTCGACAGTTTACTTGTCGTTTGGCTCAGTAGCGGCTTAGTGCGGGGGTATTATGCTGCTCTGTGTGAACTATTAGGGCGCTCAGGAACACTAGGGAAGTGGGGGCGGGTTTTAATCTTAGAGTATAATGCAAGTGTCCATGGTTATCAAATTTGAAGAACCGAAAATACACCCAAGCGGCTTTTGGGTTTGATTCCTGGATTACAGTGCGTGAAATCATCCAAGGCGCTCCGCATCAATAGCTGCAGAAGTGTCCAATAGCGTTGCCTGGCGGCAACGCTATGCGACACTTCCGCAGCTATTGATGCGGGGCGCCTTGACTGAGTTAAAAATCTAACGCCCACAACCGACAATGCACATGATACCAGCGGTACTTGGTCTCAATAAACGCTGGTCTGTGATTTTTAAGATGACGACCCAGGGTCGTAAGAACCAAAATCGCAGACCAGGATACCGGCAGTCAGTTCTTGCGTGTGGCCGTAATGTGAGGACTGAAGCCTCCGGTGATCTCTTCCATATTAACCCCATGAATGCCGAGAAAAAGTGAACTCAGTGACACAATCCAAATGCAGGTCATAGATCCTCATGAGCCCCCGCAGTTGCGGGGGCTCATGAGGATCTATGCCTCTTGATGACACCACTTTTAGTCCCATGTTTCTCGCACCACTGAGGTTCTGTAGTTAAATCTGCCGTTTTATTGCAAAAGCCGGTATGTGTCCATTTTGAAAAAAAGCGAGATTTCATCGTTATGACAATGGAAAATCTCGCTTTTGTCCAAAAATGGACGTATGGCTTTTGCATTGCTATATATATAGACTGAAGCCTTTCATTATCTCACCCTGGCCAGGGCCTCAGTTATTTTTTAAAAATTTTATTTATTTTTTTTCTTTGGGGGTGGGGGGTGGGTGGGGGGTGGGGGGTGGGGGGTGGGGGTGGGTGGGGGGGTGGGGGGGTGGTTGGTTGGGGGAGAGTGGGGGGGGGGGGGGGCTCTAGAACCGAGGCCCCGAATCCAATCGCATTAACTTAACGGATGATTTGATGGTGACGCATAAGATATTTGGGATTTTGGATCCTCACGCTTTCCAAACGCTGAAGTTCTCTTCAGACATCATTACGCACAATGGAATTGGAGCGGATCCGTTACTTGGGGTAGGTTA
>BTPG01000008.1:99218767-99303767 GCA_036245525.1 Semisulcospira habei | reverse complement strand
GTAAATAAAATACAATAACTCCAACTCAGCAGTTGAATCAACAAATTCGTGACAAATGTCCGTTTTGCACAATAACAAAAATAGGATGAAATTTAACTATCAACACATTAAACAACAAAGCGTAATACGAAACTTTTGTGAAATCAGTATCTATACACTGAAATCTACATTACAATGCAAATGAGAAATTGTTTCCCTTAGTGTTAATAACATTCTTGCATTCTTGTGGTATTTCTCGCATTCTTGTGGTATTTCGGTATATGTAAACCTCTTACGTACTCGATGTAAATTTCTTATTTCGAAATTTAAAAAAAAGGGAAAATGAGTATATTTTCGGATTGTGCGTGGCCTTTCTATTTGTAAGAGGTGAGGTTCAGCCATTTAAATATGGAATTGTTTTTTTGGGGCGCACAATCCCACACTCTAGTTTGCGAACTGGCTACAGGTTCACTATGATATCCCAGTAAGCTTAGCGCGGTAGGCCTATGACATATGGTGTGGGGGGGTGTTTCCTATGTAAAAGTGGTCATGAAAGTTTCTACTGCCCCCTCGGTGGGTGCTCTCATAAATGCAATAGAGAAGAAGAGCAGAATAGCCGTTCATTTCACGCATACACTTCATCATTTAAAGTCATCCCTTCACAAAATCACTGACCAGCACACAGTGCGTTCATATGCAGGTTGAAGCATCCCGCGATATCTTCCATTTTAACCCCTTGACTGCCGAGAAAAAGTGAACCGGCACAATCCAGCTGCAAGAGACATAGATTGTCATGAGCCCCCGCAGTTTGGGGGTTTCAGTGAGGATCTATGCATCTTGATGACACCAATCTGTATCTACATGATTTCGCGTGCGGCTGGGTCTCTGGTTTTAGTGAACTGACGAAGATTTCACAGACACAGTCTTCGACAGTCAGCCGGCGGTAAAAGGCTGAAACATCTTACTTCCAGAACCGAAAATGCACACACTTCAGCGGGACTTGCTCTGACTACTGGATTATGTACTTGTCTGTGATTTTGGGCCTCACGCCTGAGGATTGTGAGTTCCAAAGTCGCAGACTAGCACACCATCCTTGCGTGTGGGTGGTTATCTGCTGACAGAGGATCCCAATGCGCAAAAGGCCATTGGGCCGACGACGGCCGCCGTTGGCCCGCGCACGCACGTTCGTGCGCGGGCCAACGGAGGCCGACGTCGGCCCATTGGCCTTTTGCGCATTGGGATGACAGCCGACCAGAACTGGACCCACGCAGAGCTGTCTTCAAAATCATCTGCGTACAAAAGTTATTTGCGAAAAACAGGAGGCTGTGATTTCAAAAATCGCAGACTTGTACACAGTCCTTGCGTGTGGGCGGTTATTTGCTGATAGAGGATCTCAATGCGGAAAAGGTCATCGGGCCAACGGCGGCCGACGTCGGCCCAATGGCCTTTTACGCATTGGGATGACAGCCGACCAGACCTGGAACCACACAAGACTGAAATTGGATCCTCTTAAGACTCAGCTGCTTTCCCATAACAATCTAAATACCACAGGTATTGTTAGAAAACACCCACACCTTGATTATGAAAAAGTCTAAATAAACGGGGAAAAAACTCTTCGAAACGAGAGGTTCAACACAGTTTATTTAATTTTCGGATTAAACATCCCTTTTCAAAATATGTCTAGTTTGAACAAAGAGTTAAACCTAAACACCTAAAAAATGTTCAGAAAAAACTCTGTTATGCTTGTCCTTTTTGCGTTGTTTTTTTTGTTGGGTATTTCTTTTCGTCTTACGCGCTTTGCAGTCACATTAACCGATTAACTGCTACGGGAAAATCGAAAGATATCCATCTGCAAGAGACACGAAACCCTCGTAGAGTCCGAAATAGCTCAGGCGGTTAAACGTCGGAGCAGGAGAGCGAAGGGAATCGCCGGGTCGTGGGTTCGAATCCCGTCCCGGTCCCGGTAGCTGGACTCACAATCCAGGGTGGAAAAACGGATTTGTTCATTAGCATTTCCGTTGAAAGGTCCTGGTAAATCAAAGTGGCACAGTTGGAGTGCGCCTGAGTTGATCAGTGTTCAGGTCGTACTCCATAGGCAATAGATTTCCCTGTCCCCCATCACCCGCCCGTCAGGGCCGTCCATGATCACCTCGGTGCTGTGGACGTTAAACCTGAACTAACTAACTAACGAAACCCTCACAAAGCCCCCGCGGCTGTGGCATTTATGTTTCCTGTTAGTCTTATGTTCCCATGATTTTTCTGCCTATTTTGGTCCCTGCAGTTACATTGTGTCGTTCACGCAAATATCGGTCAGTGTGCAGTGGTTTCAGATGCACATTTCACGCCCGCTGGCAGCGAAGGGGTTAATGATCTTGATTCTAATAAAGATCTATGTTTCATCATATCTTCATGTCTTTCCACCTGTCACCAAAACATACCTTTTCTAACTCGAAAAGTAACTCGTTTAGACCATTAACTGTCGAGAAAAGGTGAACCCAATTCAACTACAAGAGACATAGATCTTCATGAGCCCCCGCAGGTGCGGGGGCTCATGAAGATCTATGCCTCTTGTTTACCCACACTTTGTATCCCTGTTCCTAGAACGGATGGAATATTTTTGGTTGTTGGTCTCAGTCAAAAAGATTTCCAACACACAATCTGCGACCAGTGGAGGCAAGGTACGAGGTATGATCATAACGTAATGATAGTTGGGCCGCCATTGTAAACTACTCAAGTTACATAAATAAAATTAAGATCAAAACATGTCAGCATTTGCCCTTTATTTGTGCACAATATGGAGCTGGTATCTTCAGCCATGCCGCTGTGTGACATTACTCAAAAAGTGATGTAAACAGCTGTGCTTGAAAACAGGGACTCTCCAAGATGATAAATTTATTTCTACATCTTTAACAGAGTGAAACTTTGATACAGTAATAAAATAATAATTACGGTATTTGTAATGCTTTGATTGATTGATTGTACATTGCTTAACGTCCCGACAGCAACAAGGCTTTCTCAGGACGTGCCTGCACTGCTTGTGAAAAAAAAAAAAAAAACTATACAGAAAATTGAATGTATGTCGCCAGCCGGTCAAATACGTTAAATAAACCTACAACATGGGGCCTAAATAAAGCTAAGACCATTTAGCAACACACATCCAATATCAAGAGCTACAGGCAGTGCAGACAGTTGGGAGAGTTTTAAATAGACAAATACAGGTGAATGGACCAAAGGTAGACAGAAACACATGCCCCAGAATAGAAAGGAAACCCACCCTGTGGGGCTGACCAGGGTGACCCTGGGAACTAAAAAGTACCTAACCCCACCCAAGTCCCCCAGGACAGACCCGGGTGGGGGATTTATAATGCGCTTATCTTATAATAATTATAACTCTAAGCGCGCACTCACAACTCGCGCACGCATGCGCACGCTTTAGACAATGACTCACGTACCACAAATAGTGAAATACATTACGACGGTCAGCTTGCGGTGGGGAGTGTGGTGATATAGTGCTAAAACTGTCGAAAGAGGTGAGTTTTGAGGGCGGACTGGAAGGAGGAGAGAGAGTGTTTCTGACGAAGAGAGAGTGGGAGAGTGTTCCAGGTGGATGGACCGTAGACGGAGAAGGAGCAGGGGCCGAAAGTGTTGAGTTTGGTGCGAGGGATGTGAAGGCGGAGAGGGTCGGAGGCAGAGCGGAGGGAGCGGGAAGGTGTGTAGGGGTGAAGTAAGTTGGAAAGATATGCAAGAGCGCAGTTGTTCAGGGATTTGTAGCAGAGAGACAGAATTTTGTATTGGATGCATTGGGGGATGGGGAGCCAGTGAAGGAGTTTGAGCAGGGGTGTGGTGTGGTCGGATTTTTTTTCTTCTGAGGACGAGGCGGGCAGCATTGTTCTGGACGCTTTGGAGAGTGAAAGTGGTGGAGTGAGGGAGGCCGGAAAGGAGAGAGTTGCAGTAGTCGATGTGAGATAAGATGAGAGAGACAGCAAGTTTGGTGGCAGCTTCGGTAGTGAGGTATTTTCTGATCTGACTGATGCGGCGGAGGTGGAAATAGCATGCCTGGGCCGTGGTGGAGACGAAGCTGGTCATGGACAGAGAGGAATCGAGGATAACGCCAGTCCTGTCAAAATCCAAACAAATGTGACAGTTATTTGATGTGGTACTTGTGTATTGTCTGGTACTGACTGCGAGTGGATTTTACAGTTTAAATGTGAAAAAGAGTACGTTCAAGACAAGTACTGGTCTGACAGTCAAATTTTAGCTGGGAACGAGCAAACTTTGCTATTTATTTACGCATTGATAGGAAAATACACTTATATTTTATTTTGAGAAACATCTTAAACTTCTGATCTTTCTCTTGAACAGTTCAAAGGATAGTGCACAATGACCTTTACCTCCAAAACTATATGCAATAAGGATACTCCATTTCTTCACAGAGGCAACAGAAAGTTAACAGCTTAAATTAACTGCTCAGAACGTTTAGCATAAATGGCCTCTAAGGACCGTGTGATGTCATCACTGAAGGCGATACTTGATTGTCCTATAACGGTATCCCCAGCTAACAGTTCAATCAGGAGTGGTTGGCATCTGATGAGAGATCCATGTCATTGTTTATATTTTACCAGTGCAGCGCGTTGCCAGTGCAAAATGTCCTGTAAGCATTTTTTATTCAAAAGTGTTGAAGTCTGTTTATGAGAAGCAGCCAACTCTCAGTGGTCAGAACATCTTGTTTGTTTTTTTCTTCTTGAAAATGCCTGTGACCATAAAGCCAAGTTCACTGTGTCCTACACAGAGAAGCAAATTATTCGTGTTCGTGTTTTTCCTCAACCATCATACAGTCATTGCCGCGACCAATGCGACTTTCGGTTCTTCCCTAAACTGAAAAAGAGGCTGGCAGGACGGAGCTTTTTCCGCATCCAGTATCTTGCAAAAGCCGTAAATTCACAAGACCGATCCTGACATTCATCAGAATACAACACTGCCTTTGAATCTCGCCTAAGTAGCTGAAATTGTGCACAAACAATGGAGGATAGTGCTATTACAAAATGTGAAAAAAATCACGTACATTGGGCCAACGGTTTTGGTGTTATGGCACAACTATCATTACTTTTTGATCATACCTCGAAGTGGTCTTTTTTCTTTTAACCCATTCAGCCCTGACGCACTACAGCATGAGATAGGTCTACCATGATAATTCAAGGGTAGTGCCAATAGCTTTGCGCCTGTCAGCACCAAGCTAATCTGGCACTGCCCTTGAATTATCATGGTCGATCCATCTCCTGCAACTGGTGCATAGTCATTAGATGACGCCTCCCAAATTTGGGAAATATGGCCGTCGGGCTGAATGAGTTAACAGCACTTGCGCGAGCCTTTTGCTGACTGGGTCAGTGTGGGAGTGAACGAATGAGGGTGTCTTTAGTAGTCCATTAGGGGGGATCATGTGTCCGCTAACGTCTTCTGCCTCTTTAGTCCTCCTGCGGGAAAAGACATTAGCCAGGAGGAAACCAAAATGGAAGGATGGTGATAAAAAGAAGAAGTAAACAACACCCTCACGCAATAGGTCAATATATTCTTTTTATTATTCTTTTAAATAAAGATTACAAAGTAAAGTAGGAAAAAGTACTGTCAGGGGAGAGAATTTACAGTGTCGACCAATGATCATAGATCAAGTTTAATCGCAGCAAAAAAACAAAAACAAAAAAACAAAAAAAGGAAAGAAAGGGTGCGCTAAGTAAGCGAATGGAGGTAGTGATTATGGAAGCCGCGAAGCCTCCCGCCCCCCCTCCCCTCCCTAATCACCAAAAGGGGCGTACGGAATATTGACTAGATTACCTGCCCCTTGGTGCATGGAAGTTTAGGTCTAGGACCCCAAAACGGAGGGGGCGGCGGGCGACGCGGGGTGGTCTACATTGTTTAGAAGGTGCGGATAGCTATTTCGGTCTTGGCGACCTTGTCGACAAACGATTCGGGATACTGGTAGAAGGCAGGAACTTTTGGATACCTGCAAAGACAGCTACATTTTACTGTGGTGTCTGCAGGCGCATACATTCCATGCCTCCACCTAGAGCTAAAGTTCCATGCACCCTAAGAGAGAATCTACTAAAAGGGGGAAGGGGTTGCAGTCGATATTGTAGTAATAAATGAAAAGAAAAGGGGAGCCTGCCTGTGTTAATATTTTAGGAAGATTACAAAGTAAAGTAGATAAAAGCACTATTAGGGGAGAGAATTGTGCAGTATCAACAAATGATAATAGATCAACTTTGATCGACGCACAAAAAAAAAAAAAAAAAAAAAAAAAACCAACAAAAAACCCCAACAAAAACCAACAGAAAGAAGGGTGCGCTAAGTAAGTGACTGGAAGTAGTGAATATGGAAGCCCCCCTCCCCCTCCCCCCCCCCCTCCCCCCCCCCCCCCCCCCCGAATTTTTTTTTTTTTATAGTTCAGTTAAGTTCGGTCATGATGTGATCTCTGCGCTAGGAATGGCCTATAAGCAATTCAATTCACCCCACCCATCAAAAAATTTCCTTGAGTTCCTTTCGATTTCGAATCGTTCAACATTTAGGGTTTCAAAGTCTTTTGTCCACAACGAAGTTGATTTGAAAGAAGGGGCACCAAAATATGATCTGAACAAATTTTGACCTCAGTTGGGACCATTCGGACAAGAGTCAAACGCTCTGCCACCGAGCACCCAGCTCTCCCCATTCGATATTGAGCCAGTATTGGTCAGATTTCTCTGTCAATTGTCCACTGCCTTTCTTCACAATTCGGCTACCCCGGGATGCTAGGGATGTGTTGACTCTGTTCCTAAGAAATGCTGCAGTTTTTTTTCTCCAACAGGTGACGCAGACGAACAGGTGTGTTGTTGTCAAAGCTTGGCGTGTCACCAACACCGTGATCGATGTAACCCCTTCACTGCCACTGTAATACGTTTTCTCGCTCTGAAATCTGTGTAAATGCAGCGCGAGACCTCCAGCCCTCCCATGAATTATGGACACCAAGTGGTTTGGGCAAGAGACATAGATCCTCATGAGCCCCCGCTATTGCGCGGGCTCATGAGGATCTATGTCTCTTGCTGTTGGGTGGTGTTCCGTGATCGTCTGAAGAAGTTGACAGTGGTACAAAGGGCCCACCACTCAGAGAAACATATGCTAGACGGACCAGCAACACGGACTGTATGTCCGTAAGACCAAACACCCCCTCTCCCCACCTCCACCCCCCCACCCGCCGCCCCCACCCCTCCCAAAAACAAAACAAAAAACCCCAAAACAACAACAACAACAAAACAAACCCAAAACTCCACCAACCACCACCACCACCACCAACAACAAAACAACAATAATAATATAAAACAGATAATAAAAACAACAACAACGAAACAACACACAAAAAAAAAAACAAACGAAAATAACGGGTACGCAGGAAACATCAGTTACAGTGTGTGTGTGTGTGTGTGTGTGTGTGTGTGTGTGTGTGTGTGTGTGTATGTGTGTATGTGTGTGTGTGTGTGTGTGTGTGTGCGTGTGTGCGTGCGTGTGTGCGTGTGTGCGTGTGTGCGTGTGCGCGCGTGTGTGTGTATCTGTTTGTGTGTGTTTGTGTGTGCGCGCGCGCGTGCGTGCGTGTGTGTGTGTGTGCGCGCGCGCGTGCGTTTTCCTTGCGTGTGTGTGCACACGCTGATGCCCGCACGCAAACGTCAAGTATGTACATGTTATTTTTGTTGTAAACGTGACTGTTGAAATGGTCTTGCTGATCACAATGTTGTTGTAAGCGTGACAGTGTTGAAATGGTCCTGCTGATCACAATGTTGTTGTAAGCGTGACAGAGTTGAAATGGTCCTGCTGATCACAATTTTTAACTACGTAGTTTCCAACAGTATCATTACACCAACACAAACCCCAGACGCAATTTGAGCTAACATCGGTCAGAAAGAGTCATATGCGACAGGATGGGCTCATGTGAATCCTCCATGCGCAAAAAGACCATCGGGCCGACGTCGGCCGCCGTTGGCCCGCGAACGGCCTTGGACATTCAGTGACAGTTCAGCACATGCTGCAGTGGCCGCCGATAAACGTTAATGGACTGGGGCGATAAAATATTATCCCATTTAGCCCCGAGTCCCTACAGCAGGAGATTGAGTGACCATGATAATTGAAGAGTAGTGCCAAATTAGCTTGGCGCCTTCACGCGCCAGCTAATCTGGCACTACCCTTCAATTATCATGGTCAATCTATATCCTGCAACTGGTACATAGTTGTTAGGCAACACCTCCAATATTTGAGAAATGGGACCTTGGGGCTAAAAGGGTTAAGCTAATCACATGACTGCGCCAGCTAGCGTGTATAACCTTCTTAACCCCACGGCCGCATTTCCAAACTATTTGATGGCGTTGTCTAACGACTTTGTACCAGTTGTGATCAATCCATCTCCTGCTGCAGGGTCCCGGGGCTAATGGGCTAAGCGTGATCATGTCATCAATGCCCCATTTTTAGGGCACAAAACGACATTTACGATGGGGCGATGTTTATAATATCCCCTTTATCATGAAATGTTATTAGCTGAGTGTAGCGTAGTATGATGCAATCACACCAGACGTAGGGTTCTTGTAAAGAAACTTCACTCAGCTGCAACTCGTCACACGTGGCACAAGATTGTAGACCACAATGGAGTAAAAGTTCCAACAGTACTTTATTCTCACGATACAGTCTCAGCACAATGCATCCACAAATGCACCAACACTGATACACTGTCTCCTCTGCAATGCATCAACACTTTTGACACACTGCGCCTCTCATACAATGTATACACATAAAATTATTTCCTTACACCGTCTTTTTTATTGTTACAGACTTCCAGATAAATTCAGAAAATTCACACAACACAATAAATCAGCAAAGAAAACGTAACAAAAAACTTGTTAATATTCATCAAAAAGAACACTCTAGAACTAACTACAGCCTTCGACTAACATCTAGGCGCATTCGATACAATGTTACGAAATGTAGCCAAAAACATTGACGTCATATTTGAATAAAGTCACTAGAATAATCGCGCCGTTTCGAGAACGTTCTAGGTCAAACGAGGCCGGACTTCAGCAACGACTGATGTAACGAAAAGATGCGTCATTTTCACAACACAATACTAAGAAATCGATCGCATTGATTCTCCAAGCAAAAGAACATCCTACTAGAATGCTACTAAAAAGGTACGTAATTCTTATCCAAAATAACTCAGATAAATATCGGATCTTTCCTATGATCAACACACACATGCTCTCAAAAGAATAACACAACCACAAACGTAACACTGAGGCAAATCAACATTGAGAATGCGTAGCCCGGTATCGGCATATTCGCAATCAAAGCCCGGCCGTCTGCAGCGGATCACACACTCAATGCCAAATTTTGTCCATCCGGCCTTTTTTTTTTTTTTTTTTCAAGTTCAGACATTATGCCATACTTAATCTGAACATCTTCCTACGCCTACTGTATAATACGACCGGAATAAAGCTCAGGGGAGGATATGATCTCTTGCGCGCGCGTGTGTGTGTTTTGACAGCCGCTGGCAATTCCGCTCCTACTAGTGCTGTACTGATTCAGCCTGTGTTTAATATACCGCCATCCCCCCCCCCCCCCCCACACACACACACACCAACACCCCATCCTCCATGTATGTGTGCTGGTCTGTGATTTTGGACTTACATCTCTAGAGCCGTAAGGTCCAAAATCACAGTCCTGCACACAATTGTGGCGCACTTCCCGGCCTCGACATGATTTAACGGGTTCACAGGCTTCGGTTGCGCTCAGAGCGCTGGAACATACCCATGGTATCAGAAGGCAGGAGGCGACAGCGTGGGTATGTCAACAGCAGTGGCCACTGATGAGCCGACTGACGAGACCTGCGGCCTTGCAAGTCCTAGAACAGCTTTTCAGATATCATTCTACTGACCAGCAGTTAGTCATCGTGCGACACACAACCGCAGTTATACCCTGAACAGGTAAGTCTTGACTCAGTTCTGACGACAAACGTTTGTTGTATTGAGATAGCGCTGCATGCGGATTATGTTGCGCGCAGGTCAGTCAGTGCGTGCGTGTGTGACGGTGTGTGTGTGTGTGTGTGTGTGTGTGTGTGTGTGTGTGTGTGTGTGTGTGTGTGTGTGTGAGAGAGAGAGAGAGAGAGAGAGAGAGAGAGAGAGAGAGAGAGAGAGAGAGAGAGAGAGAGAGAGAGAGATATGATGATGATGATGATGATGAATCTTTTATTGAAAGCTATTAGGCAACTCAATGCCTGTCTTACAAGCTGTCCTGTAAATAAAACAAAAAACATGAGGGAAACAAACGCATCATACAAAGAAAAAAATCAAGGAAAAGAGAGAGAGAGAGAGAGAGAGAGAGAGAGAGAGAGAGAGAGAGAGAGAGAGAGAGAGAGAGAGAGAGGGAGGTGTACTGACTGACCGTGAGCAACAGCATAATTCAGTTAAAGCTGAGAAACAGTCAAAAAACTCCGCCCCGCACGTGTTTTAAAAAAACTTTGCAGGACCCAGCGAGGGCCCTGTCTTCGTGAACGTTCGGCTAACTTCGGCAAACCGGTTTGCAACTGACTCAGTTGACTGAGTTTTCAACTGCGTTTGTCGTGCTGGCAAAACTCCCGTGAAAAAGACAGGCCACTTCCTGTTTGCAGCGAGTGGGCACTGCGATCACTGATCTAAACCAGCGATATTTTTACTGATATCAACAGTAGCAGACGACACTCGACCACCCGACGGACAGAGCAGGCCATTTGTGCCTTGCCTGGACGCACACTGGATATGGACCAGGCCGAGCTATCCGTAAGTTACACAGTACAGCCTGAAGCTTATATGATATCGGAAGGGTGAGGAAGGAGGGGTTATTTGTCGTTTAGTGTTTGTTGTTATATCTTTTCATCTGGAGTGGCCTACAGCAAATATTTTCTCCATACGAAGGGCAGCTACTAAAAATCAGCTTGACCCATGGCGACCTTGTATCTTTTGGCATCTATGTAAACAGTCGATTCTCTCTCTCTCTCTCTCTCTCTCTCTCTCTCTCTCTCTCTCTCTCTCTCTCTCTCTCTCTCTCTCTCTCTCTCTCTCTCTCTCTCTCTCGTATCCAATTTACTGTATTGGTTGTACATCACAATGCTTCTTTATTTATTTATATTAGCCTATATTGGACTGGATGTACGTGTTGACAAAATTCGTTCACAACTACAAAGTGTCAGGAGTCATACTTACAGCATGTACAGCCGTACATTCTGCCATCATAGTCCCCAGCGCGTAAAATCCGTGGCTGTCGGTCAGTTTCAAAGTGTCACAGAATCGTCTGCTGTTGTCCGATCTGCTAATCGCGATGATTTCCGTGCAACAGGAAGTGGTCTGTCGTTTTCCGAGAGTTTTGCAAGCTCGGGATACGCAGTTGCCAACTCCGTCAACTGAGTTACGAACCGATTTGACCCACTTAGGGGCAGGGCCCAAGCTGGGTCCTGTAGTCTTTTTAAAACACGCGCTGGGCGGGTTTTTCTCATTGCACCTCAGCTTTAAAGCAATTACACCTGATACTCATGACAAACCTAACATGACAGAGGGCTGGGACCACACTGAAAATTATTTTGCACTTCCTGTCAACCCAGTGAGCGAATGATCCATCGGACCGACGTAAGCATTAGTTGGACCGCGCACAGCTCTGCGCTGTCCAGTTAGGCTGTTAGGCTGTTGACGTCGACTCATTGATCTTTTGCTTACTAGGGATGTAGGCCTACTGGAGAGTTTACAGCAAGCGTGTCACTGCACAAGCCGCGTATGCGGAGTCGGCACGTCTCGAATGAGTTAACATACCCTGTGACTTATTTTCACAATGTGAGACAATTTGATGTACAGTTATTGTAGCCGTAATATAAATGCACACACGATGTGAAACATTGATTGCAGCTTTGCATTGATCGCCGCACTAGGTAAATCTCGGCTTGGCCTCACCGGGTTATTTTGGTTTTATCACAGCAAGTCCACTGGTAAAGCACAGCAACTTCCATTGTGAAATGCTCGTGGCGCTCGAATGCAGAGTAAAAGAAGAGTTGTGTGTGTGTCTGTGTGTGTGTGTGTGTGTGTGTGTGTGTGTGTGTGTGTGTGTGTGTGTGTGTGTGTGTGCATGTGCATATGTGTGTGTGTGTGTGTGTGTGTGTGTGTGTGAGAGAGAGAGAGAGAGAGAGAGAGAGAGAGAGAGAGAGAGAGAGAGAGAGAGAGAGAGAGAGAGAGAGAGAGAGAGAGAGAGAGAGAGAGAGAGAGAGAGAGAGAGAGATGATGATGATGATGATGAATCTTTTTTTATTCAGGATAAAGCCATTTGGCAACTCAATGCCTGTCTTACAAGCTGTCCTGTAAACAAAAGAGAACATAACAGGAAAACAAACATAGCATGCAAATAATAATAATGCAAATAATAATAATGATGATAATAATAATAATAATAATAATAATAATAATAATAATAATAATAAGATGATGAGGAAGCAAAACTACGGAAAAAAACCAATAGGGGAATCATCGAAAGGAGGAAAAAAAACGACAATGGAGAATTTGTAACTGCCTCCGATGCAAAAAGCAAGAGAACGAAACGCGTGCATAGCATTAATATTATACTCATCTAAGACAGTGTCATAAAATCAGCAGCATCAATAGCGTATAGAGACACCGACAAGACAATAGATGATCAGTTAGCAAATGTATGGAGAAAAAAAAAAAAATTTGACGTTTACGTGTTATGAATAATAATAATAATTACGGTATTTATAATGCGCTTATCTTATAATAATTATAACTCTAAGAGAGAGAGAGAGAGAGAGAGAGAGAGAGAGAGAGAGAGAGAGAGAGAGAGAGAGAGAGAGAGAGAGAGAGAGAGATAACGATAATGATAATGATAATGATAATGATCCTTTATTTGACAACGGTAAAAGTTTTGGTAGTAACAACCATTTTTCGAACTTGCCGTTGCTAATCTACTGATTACAGAGTTACTATCGTACTAATTGTTTTCTACTACTAAGAAGGAAAGAAAAAAAAATTACATGACACAGCACAAGCCAAGAATGAAAAAAAGAATAATAATAATAATAATAATGTTGGGGGGAAGTGACATAGGAATTACCAACTTTACTGGTCGGGCATAATGACATGTTGTGAGGTTTATTAAAATAATATAATAAGAATACACACAACCTAATACGCATACATAACGCATGCACATTTGAGCACGCCACTCTCTATCTCTAATATACACGTGCGCACACGCACACACGCACACACGCACAACGCACACACGTGCACACACACGCTTAAGCTAGTCAGTCATATGAGTAGCTGGCTACATACAAGCTGTACCGAATAAATATGAGTCATCAGTCGAAACCTGTGATACACGCAATTAATGATCTAATGAGAAATAGTATTTTTCAATATGTGCACAGTCACGGGGATGCTGCTGACAAAAATAAGTACTTGATGAGACTGACTTTAAACGAGGAGAAAGTAGCTGATGTCGTGACGTTTCTAGGCAAGGCATTCCAAAGACTAGAGCCAGAGAACGTCAAACTCGTTTTATAAAGATCAATTCTAGGTCGCGGCACAATAAGGCATTTTCTTGATCTGGAGTATGTTGATGACTGGACGGTAAATAGCGATGTGATATATCGGGGTAGCTTATCGTTTAATGCCTTGAACATAACCATTCCCTTATTGTAAATTAGATGATCTTTCAGGGGCAGAATTTTTAAGGCTGCCAATTTTTGGTCAGTAGTTAAGCTGGGATCAGGGAATATTAGTTTGGCAGCTCTCCGATGTAGAGAGTTCAATCTTTTCAAATTGACATCTCTCGAACCATCCCACACAGTAGAAGCATAGTCTATATGCGATCTAATATGGGCATTGAAGAACAGTTGACGTGTCTCCATATCAGTAATGTGTTTAAGTTTTGCTAAGATGTACAGATTTCTGGAGACAATTTTACAAACGTTACTGATGTGTAGCTGCCACCTAAGCTGGTTGTCCACCGTGACTCCTAGCAGGCGATGGTTAGTAACTTGGCTGATGGTTTTGCCTTGGAGGGACAGACTGAGTGAGAGAGAGCCAAGCTGGTGTTTTTGGCGGGTGCTAATTACCATGCTCTCCGTTTTTACCGGGTTTAAAATCATAATATTATGACTGCACCATTCATCAATATCTTGCAGTGTGTTTTGCAGTCGTGAATTGATGTTTGATATATCATTATCTGGCGTGTGTACAGCAGCATCATCTGCAAACATATCACATGTAACGCTTTCATTTTTTATCGAAAGAGGAAGATCATTTATGAACAAGCAGAATAGAAGGGGACCAAGAATAGAACCCTGTGGTACGCCATGCTTCACTAAACCTTGATTCGAGTATGAGCCATTTAGTAATACCTTTTGTTTTCTACCTTCGAGTTAGGATTTGAGAAACGACGCCGAGTTGTTGGTGTACATGGATACTTTCTTGATCAATATTTCGTGGTTTACTAGATCAAAGGCTTTACGAAAATCTAGAAACATGACTCCTGTAAGTTTTGAGTCGTTGATGGAAGATAACTAGGTGTCTATCATCCGTATCAGCGCAGTGTGACATGAGTGTTCTGATCTGAAGCCCGACTGCAATGAATAGATTAATTTTCGGCTTTCCAGGTATATAGATAGATGCTTGTGAATATGCCGTTCTAAGGGCTTGGACAGAACAGGTAGAAGTGATATGGGCCTAAAATTATTAATTTCACTAAGATCTTTAGATTTAGGTAGAGGTATTACTTTCGCGTCTTTAAATGCGTCTGGAAAACAATTAAAATTAATACAGAGGTTGTAGATATAAGTGGTACTCTCTACAATGTATGGGAGGGATATCTTGAGTATTTTCGCACTAATCTCATCCAGTCCTGATGATTTTTTATTTTCCAAGGATGTAATTAATTTACCAACTTCATGGACCGCTATAGTGGGTATGATGAAAGGTTTTGTGCCGGCAGTTCTCTGCTTGCAGAAATCGACTAAGTTGTCCGGGATTAATGATTCTGCTACGGAGACGAAGTGGCTGTTGAAGCTGTTTGCTGTGAGATGCGGCGGTAAAGGAGCTGTGCTTTTATTCGTGAATCTAGTAACTAAATTTATCGCACGCCATATTGTGGCACAGTCTTTACTTTCGTGAATAACTTTATCGAAAAGTAATTTCTTTGCCTTCAGAACCATGGATTTTATTCGATTACGTTCTTTCTTGTAATCGGTGAAGCGCTTCTCTCTTCTCAGCTCGTCCCTGTGTTCCATGGCCTCGATAAGATCCGCAGTCAGCCAGGGTGGTAAAGTGGCGTATTTAACTCTTTGTTGTATCAAGGGCGCGTGTTTATCTAGCACTCTGAGAAAGATGTGATACCACGTATCTAGTGCTTTATTTGGATCGGTTTCATTGTACACTTCAGTAAATTCTGCAGAAGCTAGATCAGACAGAAAGGTATTTTCATTGAACTTTTTAAATGATCTGTATGTTATGCACGTATGTCCTAGCTTTTTTAGTTTTGGAAGCTTGGACAGCCACGTGCAGCTTACCGGATAGTGGTCACTTACGCTAAGACTACCAACGTGAACATTGCTAATTGCCAGCGGTTTATTTGTATAAATATGGTCTATAACAGTGGCTGATGATGGCGTAACTCTAGTGGGCGATGTTACCATTTGTTGAAGGCCGACTAAGGTAGTGGTACACTCCCATGATGGGTGAGGTTTAGGAGTGTCAATGTTAAAATCCCCTAGAAGGAGAAGTTCGCTTTTATGAATATCTGTTTTATCAATCAAGTGTACAAAGTTGTCATACCACTCAAAATTGGCCGCAGGAGAGAGAGAGAGAGAGAGAGAGAGAGAGAGAGAGAGAGAGAGAGAGAGAGAGAGAGAGAGAGAGAGAGAGAGAGAGAGAGAGAGAGAGAGAGAGAGAGGAGAGAGAGAGAGAGAGAGAGAGAGAGAGAGAGAGAGAGAGAGAGAGAGATGATGATGATGATGATGACGATGAAACTTTATTTATCAACGGTAAAAATTTTTGACAGAAACAAATTGTCATTTTACAAACTTGCCGTTGCTAACATCTACAACATAAAATAGATTAAAAGATAATAATAATAATAAAGAATTATATTTACACATAGTCATGTAACAATAAAATTATTTTAAAAAAATGACACAAAATAATAATAACACTTAACATTCATCTTATACCATACACACACACACACACACACACACACACACACACACACACACACACACACACACACACACACACATACAAACAATATAAATAAATGCATAATTATATTACATGAAAGCATTAACCATCAGGGTTTGTTTAAATGCCCAGTGTTGTTATGTTTGGCTCATCAGGTAATCGAAAAGTTTCGTTTTAAAGATTCCAAGTGAGGCTATAGTCTTCAAATGTGCAGGAATAGAGTTCCATACAAACGGTCCAGAAAAGGATAAACTAGTTTTAAAGAGGCCAATTCTAGGCAGAGGTAGGGGTAAAGTATTGTTCCTTGAAGACCGTTCGCGTTCTTGCTGTGGCACAAATTTGGTGGTTAGATACTGCGGTGTCATGTTATTTAATATCTTGTGCATGAGGATGCATTTGTTGAAATTAAGTTGTTGACGCAGGCCGAGAATGTTTAGATGTCTAAATTTGTCTATGGTAGGAATGGGCCGCGTATCTATCAGAGAGAGAGAGAGAGAGAGAGAGAGAGAGAGAGAGAGAGAGAGAGAGAGAGAGAGAGAGAGAGAGAGAGAGAGAGAGAGAGAGAGAGAGAGAGAAAGAAACAGGGGGGGGGGGAGGGACGGGGGGGGGAGGGGGAGGGACTGGGGGGGGGGGGGAAAGTTAGGCGGGAAGGGGGATAGGGGGGAGAGAGAAAAAAACGTTTTGGAAAATTCTTTCGTTTATATTCTTCATCGATCACGCGTCTCCTTCTTTGACGCACGTAGAAGCTTTTTGTAGACCTGCTTGATTCCACATCCGTTTTCTTACAATTAAGAAAAAGTAAATGAAGTGCATGTATCCGGAACAAGGCCCTTAAAGCAGCTGGAAACCGCAGAAAACTGTAGCTGAGTCCTGTAAATACAGGTTGGGCACGAGATACCGGAACACCTCAGTCCTACACCTATTAAAAAATCACAGATGTAAGTATTACAGCAAGAGGCATAGATCCTCATGAGACCCCGCGACTGCGGGGACTCATGAGGATCTATGCCTCTTGCAGATGGGTGATTAGTCTCTCAGTGCTGGCCTGACTTATTCTGCCGGGCCATGATAAACAGTAAGTTGGAGCTGGGGGCCAAGATGAGTTTATTATCAAAAGAGATAGTGGTACATTCGAGCTACTGGCATCAAAAGTACACGTCTCGGCGGGACGTATAAACAGATTCGCCGTCCGCAAAATTGAACTCATAGCAAACTGTAAGATCAAGGCCTTACTTGCATACAGAATAATCAGTATTCCCATCAGCTCGAATATACATACCTAAAGTGATGATGCTTACGACTTTTTTCCTATTTTTCTTTTTTTTTTCTCCGAACATTTTCAGGGTAACGAATAGTCCAAAGATAGTCCAATGCGTTTCTCAGTGGTTCAAAAGGTTCCCTACTCAGTGCACTATAACATAATTATACCAGAACGGAGAAGTCACAGTCTGTGCATGAGTTGCCAAGAGACGATTGGAGACGGCTTCCAAGTTCTAGAACGTAGAGCACCAATTTCAAATTCGTCTATAGTCCGTTTGAGCAAAGCTTGCCTCGGTTTTTTTTCCAATTAACTTTTGAATAAGGTGCATTGAAAAAACCCCGCTAAGAACAAAAAGTGATCATCAAACTTGGTCCTAATTTATTAAAAAAATTAGTTGGCTTTAAATCCAACGGTTTAGCCACTACCCTCCGGATATCATGGCGATGACCTACATAAAGGTTGAAATATATACCCTGTTCAGGCCTCAGTGACAACTTACCTGCATCACTGACGCTGAAACTGTGACAAGCTATGTACGGATCAGACTTTTCGCAAGACCAAGCTGTCCAACATACAACACGAGTGAAATTTACCGGAATAAATATGTCAGTGTTGCTGACTGGGTCTTGATCACAGGTATATTTTAGCAGATTTAAATAGGTCATATTCACAATTTCCCGAGGGCTGCGGCTAAAGCACTGCCGTCAAGACTAAAGAAAAATTAAAATAATTTAGGACTAGAGTTGGTGATCATCTTTTCTCCCTAGTTGTCTTGAAATCATCTGCTTTCAAAAGTTATTTGCGAAAAACACGAGGCTGTGATTTAAAAAAAACCGCAGACTAGTACACAGTCCTTGCGTGTGGGTGGTTATTTGCTGAAAGAGGATCCCAATGCGGAAAAGGTCATCGGGCCGACGTCGGCCCGATGACCTTTTCCGCATTGGGATGACTGCCGACCAGTCCTGGACCCACGCAAGACTGAAATAGGATCAAGACTAAAGGAAAATTAAAATAATTTAGGACTAAAGTTGGTGATCACCTTTACCTCCTAGAGCTGTCTTGAAATCATCTGCGTTCAAAAGTCATTTGCGAAAAGCAGGAGACAAGCTTTGCTCAAACGAACTAAATTAGCAGTTAAGCTACGTTTCCATATTGCACGAATCCGATACGAATAAGATCAGAACTCGATACGGTCATGCAGCCTGTTTTCAGTCAGAATTCTTGGCGCGCGTGTTTCCTTGTCAGACGTGCGTCAAATTCGAATCCGGCTGACAAACTTTACGTTATACTTTTGGTCCGAACACATCCAGTATCCGAACAAATCGCTCCCTTGAGCGCACAAAACATTGTGTCGTGTTCGTTTCGCAGTAGGATGCTAAATTCGGTACCTCATCGGACAAAGGGAACCACTATTCGTTGTATTAAGAGTTAGGCTACGCTTCCATAAGCACGAATCCGATACGAATACGATTCGAACCCGATGCGATGATGCAACTTTCCTTCAAAAATTGCGGCAATTTTGTTCGAAGCCGGATGCAAATTCGTTTATCGCATCGGACATATGGAAACACACAAACATGAAAAGGACTTGCACGACTTTTTCTGTTTCGGACCAGCTTCGGATTCGGATCGGTTTCGTATCGGATTCGTGTTTATGGGTAGACACCTTTAGGCTTTGCCAAAGGTTTTTGTCGCCTCTAAGGTGCGGTCAAGGGGGTCAATGTCGGAGGTAACATTCGAGAGCTTTAGCCCGAGACTCTTACCTGCGACATTGACCCGCCCTGATCGGACCCAGATCATCTGTAAAAAGTATTAGCGTGAAATATACCCTTGAAGAAACCCCAAGCTCTTTGTATGACGTAGAGTTTCAGGGGACGCAAATCTCAATACTAATTCCCACAGGCTATCAGTCAACCACCTCTCGCAAACTGCATTCGCCTGGAATTTCTCTCTAAGTTATTTTGCATAAGGTATTTTTTAATTTAACACATTTTCAGTCAATCTTTTGTATGAAATTGGTAATACAGACTGAACACAACGCGTGCATATAGTTATTTTGCTGCATTAAAAAAAAAATTCATTCAGCTTTTTGTTTCTTCGCCGTTTCGATTACTGTCAGTACGCACAGGACAGAGCCTTCGTATGAGTTTTCCTGTCGTCGATATTATCCAATTATTCAGTTATGTTTTGCATGTTTTGGAACTAACAGTATCACAGAACTGTTCTATCTCGGACCCGCGTCGGATTCGGATCGTAATCGTATCGGATTCGTGTTTATTGAAAAGCAGCATATACGACACTGGACGTACCAACAAACGCAGTCTTTGTGTCTGTCACGCGCAAATAATTCATCGTACGATTTCCGGGTGCTCATGCCGTAGTGCATAGAACCGAATCTGTTATCGGCGACTTGTGTGCTTGCATATATAATTCAGTGCAAAAGTTCATGAAACGCTGTACTACTCACTCAGCTCGGCAAAGATGGCATACGAGAGACTCATACGCGAATGAACATCGACTGTCGCCAACAAATTCGGTACAGACGGTTTTTGGGATCCCTAAATCCTGTGGAGAGACTCTTTAAACATACATTATCGTACGGTTCCATGGCAGGAGGCCGCCGGCGTATCCGGAGGCGGCACGTCTCAAATGAGTTAACCAGTTTGCTGTCGGTAGTGCTTTTTGTCGAAGTGATTCGTGTTAGGAATCTCCTCGAGAAAATCTTTTCCGACAGCCGAGGAGTTACCCGCAGTGCGCAAAGGCCATAGAGGCCGATGTCGGCCGTCGTTGGCCCGCGCACAGCCATGCGCGGGCCAACAACGGCCGACGTAGGCCCGATGACCTTTTGCGCACTGTGTACTGTCCTTAGTGCTTTTTGTCCAGGTGATCCCTGCACGAATCCCTTCGACAAAACGCCAAGGGGTTATGACTGCGGTTCACCTTCCTTTTCCCCTCCCACCTCCTCCCCCCTTCCCCCTCCCTGCTATGTGCAGGATCAATGCCCGGAGTTTGATGTCCTTGCGGATCAGAAATACAATTTCGCAAGAAAAACCACAGAGCAGGCTTTGCTTATTTTGCGGAGTGTGTCCTTTGTCTTGACCCGTCTGTCTGCAAGTGGAATACATTTTCATGAGCCCTTGTAGTCGCATGGGCTCATGGGAACTATGCCGGCATCTTGCAGATAAGATCGGCTCAGTCCTGTCGGCTTCTCCCTCTCTGTCTGTCGGTCGAGGTAATGTAGATTTTTGGGTCAGCTCAGGGGTCGGGCCCCTAAGGTGTATCTTTGGGTTAGCATGCAGAACAGGCAGCGCTATGCTTTTGCGCTGACAGCTATGATTCAAATGACTCATCGGTGGATAGATGGGTGCGTGGGTGGATGTTTGGGTGTATGGGTTGATTAATTGATTGATTGATTGATTGATTGATTGATTGATTGATTGATACGGAGTTTAACGTCCTCTGCACCGGAGTGATAATGGACGGTCCCAAAGGGCGGGTTTATGGCGGACAGGGACAGTTATTGCCTATGGAGTACGAACTGAACAATGATCAATACAGGCGCACTGCCACTGTGCCACTTTGATTTACCAGAACCTTTCAACGAACATGCTATTGAACAAGCTCGTCTTTCCCCCCTGAATTAATTCAGTGACTCATCGGGAGTGCGCCGCGTGCTTTTTGTAGGCCTGCCGACAAAACTGGTTCAGTTATTGTTTTAATTAATTTTTTTAGGGGCGGCTTATACCGAGTCCCACATTGCCTGACTCTTGTATCCAGTGAACAAAAGATCTTCGGACCGAACGTCGGCCGCACTTAGCTCCCTCACAGCCGTGCCGCGCGCGGGCATACTGCAGACGACGCTGGCCCTAGGACATTTTGCATAGCGAGTATCTTCTCGATGTAACAGTGGTCTGAATGTTATAGAAGTTTAGGAACGTTTGCAGTTGAAGTCGGCCAACAAGATGCACAGATGCTAAGGCGCACTTGCGACTGACTATATGAAGTTTCCTGCAAGAGCCCTGACCAGTGCGCAGAAGGCCATCGGGCCAACGTCGGCCTAAGTTGGCCCCGCGCACAGCCGTGCGCGGGCCAACTGCGGCCGGCGACGTCGGCCCGATGGCCTTTTGAGCACTGTATATATTCTGTCTCTTACGCTAACGTAGCTTATAATGACGGGGAAATGCGGTTTAGCGGCGCAGGTGCCAGTACACAGATTATCGCAAAAAAAGAAAAGAAGAAG
Source organism: Semisulcospira habei (assembly GCA_036245525.1). Lineage (NCBI taxonomy): Eukaryota > Metazoa > Mollusca > Gastropoda > Semisulcospiridae > Semisulcospira > Semisulcospira habei. The sequence continues at coordinate 99,282,010 of BTPG01000008.1, read as the reverse complement.
AAGCGTGTATTTGGGTGAATCTTGGGCGAAGAGTACGAGCCAACCTAACAGTGGCGCACGAAGATTGCCAGGAGAATTCGAGGTATGTACTACACTTTTTGAAACACCCATCTTCTAGGATCTTCTAAAGACTGCCACACACATTTTTGTCTTCATTATCTTTTCTTTACTGCTACATCAATTGCCTAATGGTCTTTTTGTCTACCGAATACCTAGTACGCGATGACATAGGCGGGCAAGCGTCACACTGTAGAAGTGCAGTAACACGATAAAATGATTTTACGTCACGTCTAGCTACGCTAGCATTGTTGTTGAACGCAGATCTGGCGCCAAGTAAGCGCCGTGTGCGTGTTTGTGTCTGTGTGTGTGTGTGTGTGTGTGTGTGTGTGTGTGTGTGTGTGTGTGTGTGTGTGTGTGTGTGTGTGTAGTGTGTGTGTGTGTGTGTGTGTGTGTGTGGCAGCGACTAGAGCCCGCGTTTATGGGACCGATAAGCTTGAAACTACAGGATCGGTTTTAGGACGGGTCGCGGTGGGCGAATTTAATAACATGTCCATAGTGTCAAAGGCGTTCATGGTAAACCTCTAACAATTGAAGCAACAAGATAAAAATTACGACATGTCTAGTTACGCTAACCTCGCTGCTGAACGTACATTTGGCGCGAAGCGCCGTATGTGCGTATGTGTGCGTATGTATGCATGTATGTGTGTGTGTGTGTGTGTATGTATGTACACAAGAGAATCTCATATATTTCTGTACACACAAGCTTGAAACTTGGCGAAATAATTTCTTAAGTGGGTGGCTAAGAGAGCCTCCAAGCATAATTATTGTAATTGAATGTTTCATTGAAGACATCAACAACCGTTTATAGGAAGTCGGTTGACCCAGATTAGAGTCCGTAATCGTGGTCATACTTACTTGAACTTTTGCATAGTAGCTAGTTTGGAGGAACACATTGGATGAGTTCGTTAACCAGCTTTGTATCCTTTCAATTTCTTTAGTAAAAATTAATTCTTTTCAGAAAATAATTAAAAAATTAAAAAAAAAAAAACCCTTGACTTCTAGAGAAAGTCAGACAGTGCCGGTGACGTAAAAGAAGCAACTCCGTCACCACGCAGACATATGACGTAATTCAGGCTCTCCGGCTCTCTCTCGCTCTTTCTCACACATATGCGCGCATCTCCAAGAGGCATAGATCCTCATGTGCCAGGGGGGCGCATGAACATCTATGCCTCTCGAGGATGTTTGGAGCGCGCGCATGCACTCACGCACACGCACACGCATATACACAAATCGACGAGCTTTCAGAAGCGCATGCATGTGTACTTAGTATAGCATGTAGCTAGGTAAAGTCAACGTAATTTCACACAAATTATAGCAAGACTGAAATTGTACCGTGAAGTTCAAGTTTTGTCACCATTTTCGAAAGTCTTGAAGCGAAAGCGAAACTCATATCACGGAAAATATAAAATTACGTAAAAAAACAACAAAAAAACCAACAAAAAACAAACAAACAAACAAACAAACAAACAAACAAACAAACCAATGACACATATGCGCCCATCTCCAAAAGGCATAGATTCTCAAGTGCCCGGAGGGCGCATGAACATCTATGCCTCTTAAGGATTTTTGCAGCGCCCGCATGCACGCACGCACACGCACACGCATACACACATATCGCCGCGCTTTCAGAAGAGCATGCAGGTGTACTTAGTATAGCAAAAATTAACCTGATTTCAAACAAATTATAGCAAGACTGAAATTGTACCGTGAAATTCTAGTTTTGTCACCATTTTCCCAAGTATTGAAGCGAAAGCGAATCTCATATCACGTTAAATATAAAATTACATAAAAACAAAAAAACATAAAAACATCATGACAGATGACGTTTGACAAACCAATGACGCGTATGCACTGCGCGCACCCCTTCTAGAGTTCACTATGACGCATTTGCACAGTCTGCGAGGCTTTTCAGGATATATTTCAACTTCAGAATTAAGTGAAAGACAAAAGGTAGAGACAGCGAAGACAGCTCTCATAATAGAAGGGACTTTGTGGGTTATGGTTCATCCCATCTTGTAATTAGTTTACACATTATTGAGAAAACGACCGTTTCACAAAAACCGGTTGATCCGCATTATAGTCCGTAATTTTTCTTATTCTTACTAGATATTTTGCACCTAGCTAGATTAAAGAAAGACGTTGAATGCGTTAGCCAGCGTTGTATCTCTTCAACTTTTTGCATGATAATTAATTAATATTTGAAAATTGTCGAACAACGTTTCACTCCTAAAATATAGTCAGCCCTGGAAGAGACCCTTGCGTGCCTTTCACGACTCAGACAATGACAGTGACGTAAAATCGCCAAACACGTCAGTGTAATTATACAATGTTCCTAAATGACGCAAAGCACGAAAAGTCAGTGTTATACATGTGTATGGGTTGAAGCAATGCTATGTCCCTTTCTGACAATTTGATTTAGGAAGACAGTCTCTCTATATTTGCTATGATGTCTGCGAACGTATTGTGGAAAACGTGGGAAAATGCATGCAGTATAGAAAAGGCTTTGTGGACATGGGTCATCCGCCCATCTTCTTTTTCTTCTTCAGAAAGCCTGTAATCGGCTACGCCAGCCCACAGAACGTATAACTGGCGCCATGTGTGTCAGTAGTTTTGCGGATCGGGGCCGATAGGGTGGGTTAGGGTGGAGAGAGATGAATCAGAAGGATAAGCTTTAAAAAATAGTGACAACTCTGAATGTTCCTAAAGAAAATCTCATGTGAGCTCAAAATAATAGGTAGACTTTGGGATGCAATTCTCATCTTGTTATTTACTTCTTTTTTTTTTCTTTTTCTCGCTTTCAAACCTTTTAATTGTGATTGACGCACACTGCCTGTCGAAGGCGTCGACCACACCGGCCACTGCCTGTCAAAGGCGCGACCAAAAATGTTTGGATTGTAGATCTTTCACGCTGCAGCTGTTTGCTGCGCTGCCAAAAGCCGCAAGGTCTAAAATCGCAGACCAACACAGGGACACTTCTGGTCTGAAACTTGAAAACGTAGTCATTTTAGGGCAACACCAGTGTCATCCATCAGTTGCACCTTGAAACAACTCGCATTTGAGATGTGGGATTTTGGTCGTCGGTAACCTGGAAGAAGAGAGAGGCCAAGACCTCACATCAGCAAACAAGTACAGACTTGTCAACAAGAAGATCAGGAAGAGGATGAAAGAAGCCAAAGAAGAGAGCCTGGAAGAAAAAGAGAGGCCAAGACCTCACATCAGCAAACAAGTACAGACTTGTCAACAAGAAGATCAGGAAGAGGATGAAAGAAGCCAAAGAAGATTGGATTGAAGACCAGTGTTGTAGCGTGGAAGAGGGCATGGCAAATGGCAACAGCAAGAAGGCTTATGAAACGCTAAGGACCCTCACCAAGACTCAACAGCGAACAGCCACAGTCATCGAAGACAGCAGCGGCCAACTCCTTACGGAAAACACTGTTGTACTAAACAGATGGACTGAGTACTGCCGAGACTTGTATAACTACAAGGCTGAGCCAGACACCAGCATCCTCCAAAACAACCAGGCTGGGGCCAGGAAGGCTGAAGACCTGCCAGTGTTAGCTGAAGAGGTGGAAGCAGCCGTACGCGGCCTGAAGGGAGGAAAGTCTCCAGGTGTAGACAACGTACCTGCTGAACTGTTGAAGCATGGAGGAGAAGTAACAACGAAGGTCCTCACTACACTCTGTCAAAAGATCTGGGAGCAAAAGAAATGGCCAGTAGAATGGACACAGTCTCTAGTGATCCCGCTCCCCCAAAAAAAAGGAAACCTGAAACAGTGCCAGAACTACAGAACTATCAGTCTGATAAGTCACCCTAGCAAAGTAATGCTTAGAATCATTCTCAACCGCCTCAAAACTTTCGCCGAGGAACTGCTGGCAGAAGAACAGGCTGGCTTCAGAGTTGGAAGAAGCACTGTAGAGCAGATTTTCAACTGCCGCGTCCTGATCGAGAAACATCTGCAGCATCAGCGCGAACTCTACCACAACTTCATTGATTTCAGGAAAGCATTTGATCGCGTCTGGCACGACGGACTCTGGCAAGTCATGAGATCGTTCAACATAGAGGAGGGACTGATCCAAATGATAGAAGCGCTTTACAAGAACGCCTGCAGCGCGGTTCTACTTAACAATCAGTCAGGCGAGTTCTTCAGGACGACGATCGGTGTCCGTCAAGGATGCCTGCTCTCTCCTGTCCTTTTCAACATATTCCTGGAGAAGATCATGCAGGAAACCCTCCACGACCACCATACTTCAATCTCTATTGGTGGCAGATCCCTGTGCAATCTTCGATTCGCAGACGACATTGACCTCATGGCAGGCAGCAATAGTGAGCTCCAAAACCTGACAGACAAACTTTCAAGTAGCGCAGGGTCTTATGGCATGGAGATCAGTACGGATAAAAGCAAAGTGATGATCAACACCACAAGCGACAGCAGCAGCAACATTCACATGAATGGCCAAAAGCTAGAAGAGGTCAATAGCTTCAAGTACTTGGGAGCCACCCTATCCAAAGACGGTAGTTGCATAGCAGAGATCCGTATCAGGATAGGTACAGCAACATCCGCAATGGCCAGGCTGGACAGGATATGGCGAAGTAACTCCATCAGCTTCACCATCAAGTACAGGCTTTACAAGTCCCTCATAGTGTCTATTCTACTCTACGGCTGTGAGACTTGGACACTGCTTGCAGACTCAGAAAAGAAAATCCAGGCCTTTGAGAACAAGTGCCTGAGGAAGTTGCTCCGCATCTCGTACCGCGAGCACAAGACCAACGAATATGTACGGAGCATCGTCACTTCCCTGGTGGGCCCACATGAACCCCTTCTGGCAACCGTGAAACGGCGCAAGCTTGCTTGGTTTGGCCACGTGACCCGACACAACACCTTGTCCAAGACTATCCTCCAAGGCACTCTCGAAGGAAGTCGTCGGCGAGGTCGTCAGAGAAAGAGTTGGGTCGCAAACATAAAAGAATGGACCGAACTCGAGATGTCAGACTTGCTTGCCACCGCCCAAAATAGAACTCAGTGGAGAGCACTGTCTGTTGCTGCTGCCTTTCAGTCCCCCCAACGCCCAGTTCGGGCAAGGGACTGATGATGATGATGATGAACGCTAAATTGATTGGCGTTTGCATTATAGTACATTGTAATGCTGACCCTCTCCCCTCCATGTCACCTACTGGAGGTGGACTGACTGACGTTAGAGATGGAGTTGACGTGAACCCATTTTGTCACAGGACCGAAATCCCCAAATTTTGAAGTCGCCCTTTGAGGACTGTATTACAAGTCAGATCGAGCATGATAGTTCAAGGGCGGTGCCAGAATAGCTTGGCGCCTTATAGGCGCCAAGTCTGGCACCGCCCTTGAACTATCATGCTCGACCCATGTCTTGCTGTGGTGTGTCGGGTCCGAATGAGTTAACCCCTTCACTGCCAGTGGACCCAGACTGTGTTTTTGCAATCATTGTTTAATTCAACGTCAAAGGTCCTCAGCTGCCAAAGGAACAGATATGCAAAATGATTTCAACAAGATGCACAGATCCTGGGGAGAACCCGCATTTGCGTGGGCTCATCTGGGGGCTCGTGAGGATGTATGTTTTAGTCTTGCATTGAGCATTGCCCGTCGTGTTCCAGGCAGTAAATGCGGGTCAATGCAACGTGAGTGCCGTATTTGTCTGTTTTTGCAATGCGAGAGGCAAAGATCCCCATGAGCCCTGGCATCTGCGAGGGCTCATGAGGACCTATGCCTCATCTTTATCTTGATGTGAGGTTGGGAAATTGTATGCAAAGTAAATGATCGCGATGGTTGAAATCAGACTGTAAAAATCCTCGACTGCTGCTGAAGATACCGGTCGGCGAAAAAGACGCGTAACTATATAAATATGCGTCTTTTCCGCCGTACGGTATAGTCAGTAGCAGCCAAGGGGTTATTGATCATCGTTTTAACCCGTTCACTACCTACAAAATTTGAACACGACCCAGCTGTAAGAGGTATCGAGCCTCATGAGCCCCCGCAGTTGCGGGTGCTCATGAGGATCTATGCCTCTTGCTGACACCACTTTGATTTTGGACATTTGTGTGTGTGTGTGTGTGTGTGTGTGTGTGTGTATGTAGGTGTGTGTGTGTGTGTGTATGTAGGTGTGTGTGTGTGTGTGTGTGTATGTAGGTGTGTGTGTGTGTGTGTATGTAGGTGTGTGTGTGTGTGTGTATGTAGGTGTGTGTGTGTGTGTGTATGTAGGTGTGTGTGTGTGTGTGTGTGTGTATGTAGGTGTGTGTGTGTGTGTGTGTATGTAGGTGTGTGTGTGTGTGTGTGTATGTAGGTGTGTGTGTGTGTGTGTGTGTGTGTGTGTGTGTATGTAGGTGTGTGTGTGTGTGTGTGTGTATGTAGGTGTGTGTGTGTGTGTGTGTGTGTGTGTGTGTGTATGTAGGTGTGTGTGTGTGTGTGTGTGTGTGTAATTAACGGAGCGTGCAGAAACACAGCCTGCGTCAGCTGGTGCTGAACGGATTAATCTGAAAATGATGACATCACGACAGAGTGACTGTGTCATAACCACCATCAAAAGAAGCGCATGAATAACGTTGTGCTTGGAGAGGTGCCAAAGACATCAGTCACTACCCTTGATAGTATGCATAATCATGGTGAATTAGTCCGTCACTGCATCAACACGTATTTTCTTGCTGGTGATTGTTGAATACGTTAAGTGACTGACCGGCTCCGGACGCCATAGAGCTAAGACTAATGCTAACGGCAGACAGACCCCAGCCAAAGAGTGCACCGTTTTCTAATCTGCCAGTTACCTCCGTCAGCATGTCGACGGCTGTAAGCAGCGAGGCAACATTTGCTCGGGTCATACAGGGTCATCTGCCTACACTTAGCACGGACTGACTGACACCCTCGATCTAGGGAGCAGTTGGATCCTACCTTATTCAGCAAGAGACGTAGATTCTCATGAGTCCCTGCAGGTGCAGGGGCTCATGAAAATCTATGCCTCTTGGAGATGTAAGCGATACACGACGCACTTAACATGGAGGTCTTCTGCCGATTTGTGTATGATTAACTACTAACTAATCAGTTCATTGCGCGCGAAAGAGGTCGGAATACAGATACAAGAGTACAAGGGAAGCACTAGGGAGACAATGTCACGGCTTGCGGAAAGCGACAGAAAGATATGTGAACCATCACTGTGTTCTTTTTCTCTTAATTTTAATTTTATTATTATTATTATTATTATTATTATTATTATTATTATTATTATTATTATTGTTGTTGTTGTCTCCACTGATCACTGATTATAACGAAGGCCAGTATTTCACGGTTCACGACTTAAAACAACAAACACGACACTGAATCACGTATCATGATAACACCCTGATCCCCTTCTCTGTATTAAATGCATTTTCCAGCGTCTGATAAAAAGCCTATCTCCATGAGAACCGTCTGTCTCCTTGCGAGTCTATCAAATGTAACACTGTTTAAATCACACAGGGGGTGCATGTACCACAAATTCGCCGCAAGATAGGCATCGCTTTGCTGGCATCAAAGTTGCGCGCAGTTATTTACGTGCTGGCCTATGATTTTGGACCTTACGGCTGAAAGCTGCAAGGTCCCAAATCACAGACCAGCACGCAAATTTAACCCCTTCACTGCCAGTGGACGCAGATTGTGTTTTTGAAATCTGTCAGTTCCACGTCTATTAAAAAAGAATGGCTGTAAATGGATGAAAAGTGGTCTCAGCAAGAGGCACAGATCCTCATGAGCCCCCGCAACTGCGGGTGCCCATGAGGATCTCTGCCTCTTGCAGTTGGATCTCACTTTGTCTCGACAGTGAAGGGGTTAACGCGACACGGAGACTGTGTTTTTGCACCATACAGACCTAGAGCAGAAGATATAATCACAAACCAGCATATAAATTTTAACTCAACGCGTAGTGATAGAACTTTGTATTCCTTGTCCTTGCGCGTTACTGAGGTAGCGCGTTCAGATTCATTTCTTCGCGTCTTCAGAGAAGCACGGTAAAGAATGCACAGACTGGATTTGGATTTCACCTCATTATAGCGGTAAGCAATTTTCAGTTATTCATTAGAGAAAAGGATACTGCATGGCACTTCAGAAAATCTCAGTAAAATGTTCACGAATTGAGTGTGGATTCCACATCAATAAACAATAAAAGAATTAACTTTTACTTGAAGAACATTAGTAGTTTACTACTTGTCGAACCTGTCGTTGACAATGAAACATTGAATGATATTAAATAAACATGCATAACTCAAACTAATAAATTTGTAATAGTGCCGTCGTAAACAGATTAAAAACAAACTCGTTAGAGAAACGGGTACTCTAAAACATTTTAGAGGTAGACACTTGCGATAAAACACAATGTGTCCTCAGCGCACGACAAAGACCGGTTCATTATTAATCACCATTTTTACGAACGAGCCCATACTATCGATCAAGGCACTGGTAAAAATGCGCATTTGCTTTCACTGTCGTATAAGCAGAGTCGTAAGTAGAACCACTTCATGGTTCTAGCATGGGGTGTAGATTTTCATGAGCTCCTGAAGCCTCTTGCTAACGGAAGGTACCAGACAAATGGGTGCATTTTCCTGTACTAATTTGTGTTCAGCGCGCCTAAATAATAAACAGGCCTAAAACCATCAGTGCGAAGAGACCGCATGACTCAGTGAACTCCACACTACAGCAGTCGGATTGTGGTTTAGATGCTTTCAGACGCATGTACCCCTTTACTGCCGAGAAAACGTGAACAAAGTCCACGTACAAGAGACATAGATCCTCATGAGCCCCCGCATTCGCGGGGGCTCATGAAGATCTATGCCTCTTGCTGACATATTTTTGGACGGATGGGCTCTCTGGCGTGGAATAAATAAACACACAGTCTGCGTCCACTGGCAGTGATGGGGTTAAGCAAATCGCCGTGAGAAGGTCCCAGGGGCTTCATCAGCATTTACTGAATAATCAATCAATCAAAGCATCATAACAAAATAATTCAGTAGGTAATGTACGCTAAATGTTCAGTCAAATCAGCTACAGGACGGACTTTGGCTCCAAAAATTCGCCGATACAACGGGTTCTCAATGCTATCTAGCCTCAACTAAGGCCTTTTCTTTTCACAAGCCTTGCAAGCAGATACATCATATTACAGAGGTTTTCTGCTGCCCATGGTACGCTTTGATGGACTCGCCTACGCACACATTAAGGAGACTAAACATAAGAGCAGAAACGTCTTTCAATTTGCCACATTAAAACTCCGTACTGAGTTAAGTTAGCCCTTGTGTGCACCATTATTGTCTGACGTATTAAATCATTCTGCCCGCGACACACTACAGCAAGATATGGCTCGACCATGATAGTTCAAGGGTGGTGGCAGAATAGCTTGGCGCCTACAGGCGCCAAGCTATTCTGCCACCACCCTTGAACTATCAAGGTCGATCTGTCTCCTGAAGTGTAATGCAGTCCTCATAAGATAACTCCAAAATGTGGGTATTTCGTACCTCGGGCACAATGAGTTAAGAACATTTATAAAGGAGCTATTGCGAAATAGTATTCTTTTCTTGCACGTTCCAATTTGCTTTAAAGGCCCACTGCCTCCGTAACTGTTCAACGATACATTTCTGTAACAGACGGTTACGAAACGCTACACACAGGTCTAGCTATGGTTCATTTAAGCACAGGTTAATCCATTTCAGCACACGTTGTCTTTATATCAAATAATTTGACAATGACTCTACTCCGTTCTAGAAATACAACGCTTTTAGTACAATTACACATAAATCTGAAGACACATTTCAGCACCATTTGTTTTTGGTATGCCTTGTCGACACACCTAATGAACTTTAACAGCAGTTTGGACACGCAGCAAAAGCACACGCGTAATCGCACTTATTTATTCTGCACTACCGTTAGCGTGTGAATCTATTTTTTATCTGTTTCTCGCACGGATAGCGTTGCATTTTTAGAATGGAGTGGAGTCATTGTCAGGTTACTTGATATAAAGACGACGTGTGCTGAACTGGATTCTGCTGTGTCTAAATGAATCATAAATAGACCTGTGTATAGTGTTTCGTAACCATCTGTAACAGTAGTGTATCTTTGAACAGGTACGGCGGTAGTGGGCCTTTAAGTAGTTTTAACAACCGCCAGTGAAGAGGTGCTCTATTAAATGGCTCAGATAAACTCACACTAGTGCCATCAGATAATGCGTTAGACCTTTTTTTCGGATGCATTAGGGACAGGGAGACCCATTAAAGAAATCACGCGCGCTCTAGTTTGGTCTGGGCTGATGCTATCCGGCTTTGATGTACTTTCTCATCTTACGTTTTTATCTTTAGGAAAACTCTCGCCTGGTATTTATATATGTGCTGGTCTGTGATTTTGGACCTTACGACTGAAAGCCGTAAGGTCCAATATCACAGGCCTACACACAGAGGATTTACGGGGGAAAAAATGAGCAACAAAGAGGACAAGATGTAATGAATTCGATAAGTAATGTACAAAAATCTGTACAGTTTTCTAAGAAGGTTCTGATCAGTTCTGCTGAACGCAGCTGCTATGTTATGTTTGATGTGTCGGTTACTCCGTCATTGTACTTTCCGGTTCATCTGCATTTTCTTCGTGTTTAATTTCATGGGGAATTATGCATTCTTTACACATACTAGCCTGTATTCAACCGCTTTCAGTGCCGAGAAAATTTGCGTGCTAAACCAACTGCAAGAGGTATAGATCCTCATGAGCCCCCGCAGTTGCGGGGGCTCATGAGGATCTATGCCTCTTGCTGACACCACTTTGAATCCATGTTCCTGTGACAGCTAAGGGTTTCTGGTGTTGCATTAACGAAGATTACAAAAACACAGTCTGCGTCAGTCACCAGCTGGCGCTGAACGTGTTGATGTGCCTAGTTGTCTAGTCAATGTAGTACTGGTCAGGCACGTTTGCCTTTCTTTGCCTTCTGCACAGCTGTTTCGTGAATTTGATTGTTTGGGAAGTTCAGTCTGTCAGTCAAGTCAAGTCAAGTAAAAATTGAAAAACTTTATTTACCCCACGAAGGGGCAATTCCAGTTTGGACGGGAGCGTATAGTGGTAAATACGAGGGTAAGTCAAAAAGTAATGCCATTTCCTTTAGGACAGGTATAATTACCAACACAGGAACATGTATCATACACCAAAATGAAGCTGGTCCTCTGTGGATCACATCCCTACTTCTCAACATAGTCACCGTGTCTCTCAATAGCAATGTTCCACCTTCGAATGAGAGCATGTATGCCTGCCTCGTAAAATTTTGTTGACTGTTCTTTGAGCCACTTCATCACTGCAGTTTTCACTTCCTCGTCACTGGAATAATGTTTGCCTCTCAAACCCTCTTTCATGGGGCCGAAGAGATGATAGTCTGAAGGCGCTAAATCTGATGAGTATGGAGGATGCGGTAAAGTTTACTGGCAGGATTCACAGAAGAGGACGGACGGCCAGAACGGGGTTTATCGGCTACGCCCACAGTTCCCACCTTTTCATCTTTCAGACGACGGAACCCCCCCCCCCCCCCCCCTGCATACATTGCTATAATCTAAAGTATTGTCCTCAAACAGCAACAAGAAATTCAAGCACTGCTCTTTGTTTTTGACGCAACTCTAAAGGGGCAGCCATTTTGAATTTTTCTTGCGAGTCTAAAAACCTGAAAAGTAAGAAACAAAATATTTCATAACGTAAATGATATAATCATTTATCAGTGCGAAAAATATCAGGTATTTTTATCAAAAACTTCACCTGATATACGAAAGATGGCATTTCTTTTTGACTCACCCTCGTATTACGTGCTTTCGTATATGAATGCTGTGTTGGAAATAGGTGGTGGCCGGGCCGTGGTAGCCTGACTGTAGTTGCAGTCATCTCATAGCTAATGACCTAGAGTAGTGCCCTTGACTAAACAGGCATAATGTTGACACGAGAATCAGTCTAAGACCCCTTTAATTTGTTCTTTTGAATATACATGCAGAACTTTCACTGTGGCAAAATGTGTTTCTGTAAGTCGAGTCACTCTCTCACATCTCATGCACACTGAGGCCCTGAGTCAGTGTGTCGTTTTAGCTCAGTTAGTCGATGGTGTATTTTAGTGTGATACAGCAGGAAAAAAATAGAAAGTAATTTTACAAACTGATACGACATTGTGGACGAGTAATTGACTGCGGTTAAGCGTATGATATTTACTCATGTAATCCGGCACATGTGTAAATATCATAATATCATCTCTCGGTGGTAATTAGTACAGCCGTCATGGAATATGAAAACTACATGCAATTGAAAACGAAAATTAGTGTGTCTGATTTAATAAAATGGCATCGCAATAAAAACAACCCATCTGCAAGATGCACAGATCCTCATGAAGCCCCGCACGCTGAGGGGGTTCATGAGGATCTATGCATCTTGCTATATTCATTTATATTTACATTTCCTAGGTGAAAGGAGGTGAGAAAGAAAGAAAAAATATAGTGTTGACAATAAGTCCTCCTAGTCAACACCTTGATCTGCACGATATATAGATCGTCATGAACCCCCGAACCCTGACGGGGTTCATGACGATCTACGCATCTTGCTAGATCCATCTACATTAATTCTGTAGACTAAGTGGTAGACATGTCCATTTCATCATAAGATACAATCGTAAACGCTTCCACGTGCAAATTGTTCGACCGCAAGCACGTACGTGTGGATAATCATAATCAATTTAAACGGGTCACTTATATTAGTCACGTGTTTCAAAGCGGGACAACTCCTCTGTCGAGTTGTCCCCCTTATCAGGATGGCGCCTGTGGCGGTCTCCAATGTAAATACGGCGTCCGGAACAAAAGAATATAGCCAGGAGACACGAGTTCCTCATTGGCAACCTCGGACGCAGGCAAAAAATGACCTAATTTTACAACACACAGTTATTTTCTCCCATGCAAGACAGTCACAATTTGACGTCACAGCGTTTTTCTCGGGCAAACGCGGCTGCGATACGTCAGTCAAATAATCTGACATCACATAGCTTTTTTTTTTTTTCGGACGCTGCTGATACGTCACAACCTGCCCTCTATCGGACACAAACGGCTGCGATGCGTAATAATCTGACGTTACACAGTCTTTTTCTCGGATGCAAGCGACTGCGATACGTCTTAACCCCTTCCCGGCCGCTGTACGTATACTGCACGTAGGCCTACCTGTTTCTAAAATCTTGGTTCATTCAACGACCAAAAGCCAAAAACCATTCAAGAAACATGGATATAAATTGGTCTCAGCAAGAGGCGTAGATCCTCATGAGCCCCGCAGTCGCGGGGGCTCATGAGGATCTATGCCTCTTGCTGTTGGATCACTTTTCTCGGCAGTGAAGGGGTTAATATAACGTCCTAAGCGGCGTTATTCACAGCCTGTAGGGGCGTGTCAGAATCAGCGTATGCCTGTTGCAGTTGGAATTCATTGAGCTGGATGTCATGTTTGTCAAGCGGACTTCCCACACTGGTCAGTATTCCTCGACTGATTTTCTACCACTGATCAGCGGTAGATAATCGTGGCAGACAACCAGTGTGCCAACTTTCATGGGCACAGACGCTGTCGGTAGAAAGTCAGGTATTGAGTCCATCAGAATGCAGTGACAAATTCTCACAACCCGACCGTTATTTCAGAGTCCAAGTGGCGTCAATAACAGGCATGCAGCCCGAGGATGTCCTCCACTGAACTGGGGATCAGAGATGTGCTGGAGTCGATCGCTACGGTACCAATAAGAGGCCGTTATATTCTCATGGTTACCTGAGCAAGTGAAAATTTATGCCTCGAGGATGGTGTGGCCTGGTGGCAGCCGGAGTGTTGCAGGACAAAGCTGTGCAGTCTGACGCCCACAAATAGATCAAAGGGGTCAGCAGAAGTGCACGCACGTGACATATTGCCATCGCTTTCACCGCCACCGAACCACTACTACCACTAGACCACACTGCTTGTCTTCCTCGATTCGCTACCACTTATCAGCGAGAAAACCAGTGTGCCACTACTGAGACCAGTGTCGGCTATTTTAAATAATGGCTTCTACTGTCAGTGATTGTGAACTTTTTGCATGCTCAAATACTTTTTCTTTCGATCCGGCGACGTTCATGAAATGTGTTCGTGTTTTTCGTGTGTAGACCATTTAAGGGCCATTGAGAAGCGCCCGGGTGTTAAACTAACAAGCTGTCCTGTGGACAATAATGAGCAAGATCCAACTGCAAGAGACATCGATCCTCATGAGCCCCCGCTGTCGCGGGGGCTCATGAGGATCGATGTCTCTTGCTGAGACCAGATTTGTTTCCATGTCCCCTGGACGGTTGTGGCTTTTAGCCGTTGAATGAACAAAGATTTCAGACACAAAATATGCGTCCAGTGGCAGCAAAGGGGTTAGGCGAAACTGACTAAAAGCCGCGGCTCTGTTGAGATCATATGATACACAATTACCGCATAGTAACCGTTTACTTGTGACGTTTCAAACGTGGCTGTGTCAGTACCATGCCGTTTCTGAAAATGATCATCGCAAAACCAAAGAATATAGTTTCGAAGTAGCTATAATGATCAACACTGTCTGGCTTGGCGCCACGTCTGAGCGGCAACCTGCTGCCGGGCTTGTCTTATTTGTTGTTTTCATTCCCAGTACAAGAGATCTTCAAGTTTCTGCAAAAATAAAAGGCGTACTGAACAACCTTCTAGTTTGTCTTATTTGTTGCTTTGGTTCCCAGCCGAAGTGGTCTTTAATTTCCTTTGAAAATATACTTATTGCGCAGAAAGGCTTACGGATCCCAGGTGGAGGCAAGCATTTCGTAGAGAGCATTTTGCTGCACTACTACTGGCCGAGCTTACGCCAATGGGTTTTCCCTCTTCTGAGGCTGAGTGTACTTCGGGTGGGGTTGGGGCGATCTGAAATGGGGGCGGGGAATACCGGTGAACCCTGACCTGTGAACTGTGCATGAACCGCGAAGGAGCCGAGCACTTGTTGAGTAGCGCCACTTATTGACCACTTGCCGATGACTTTCTGTTTCTGTCAGATGCAGGGGCTTGACTAGACCAGACCGTCAACAACTGTGGCTGTGTCTAAACATGGTTAGAACTGAATAGGACAAGAAAGCGGTACAGATCACGGTTATCCGCGTGAAGTATGAGCTGACATGGATCAGATGGGAGGACTGGAAAATACAGTACTTACTAAAGTCAGTACTATTAGTATTACAGACTAAAATTAGCTAGTCCTGTGCTTTCACTGAGCCAAGACTCGCAGTGACTGTGTGCTGGTCTGTGAATTTTAACCTTACGGCTCCAAGAGCCGTAAGGTCCAAAATCACAGACCAGCACACTTCTCTATAACCGTAAGGTCCACAGTCACAGACCAACACTTGAATATATGCACACACAGTCTGCACCGTGAAGCTTGCTAGTGCACCACCGGGCAACCACAGCACCATGGCGGGTAATATGCCGAGGAAGAATTGATTCGCATGAGTCCCTCAGACCCAACGGATCGTAAGAACCAGTGTTCCTCGTATCGCCAGACCTGCTCCGCTGATTTACATCTTCATAGAGAGGAAGTCGTCTGCCCCTAACATGTAGGACATTATACGCCCACTCTGTTGTGAGCCCATGAAAGGCCGAACTGGTCTTTGCCGGAGATGTTTTTCAGCGTTAATGAGTCAGTTACTCTAAAAAGGAGAAGTAGCATTCTAGAACAGGGTTAAAAGCTGAGAACATACGTCAGTCGAGTCAAAGCCATAAGTAAATCAAGGCGTAGCAGTGAAACAACCCGCTCTTGACGTTTGTGACTATACATGTCATATACTTGCTTGGTTCAGGCCGGAAGCGCGGCTTTGCCTTCTGCAACCTTTTGAAATTGTGTAAAGGGTTGAAATATTTGCCGGGCTACGCTGACTACTTGACTCCTGCTACACTTTGGAATTTTGTAGAGTGGGACAACCCACACTCACCCGACTATTGTCCAACTTGCTTTGTCCATGAACATCCATTTCTCCTGCAGATCGATACAGGAACACCAACCAAAATACTCAGTGCCGGTGTGGGCGCACCGCCTACCCAGGCCTGCGCATTGCGCACGTCATCAGGCCTACGTTGGCCTACGTGCCAACGGCGGCCGATGTCGGCCCGATGACCTTGTGCGCTTTGGCCGGATGCCGTACTTTGTGAGTCCCCAGTCGTTCTGCCGCCTACGTCACTCGATAGCGATTCCTTAGGTCCCTGTCGGAATTCACAAGTCAATGGGCTAACACCGGTTTATACTGAGCAGGAGGCCTAGATTCTCATGCCCAATGCCGCTGCAAGTGGCTCATGAGACTCTATGGCTTTTCCAGATGGCGGTATGCGCGTAATCTGAGCGTGAGAGCGGCGAAGACTGCTTTATGAATGACCTTGCTGGGCGCATCGCCAGTCACAAATCGTTTTACCGTGCCAGAGGAAAGGTAGGTTTGGTTTTTCAAGTTTCTCTGAAAGATACTGTCACTGTGTCAGTGATCATGTGAAGTGGACAGTTGTCGTCAAAAATGAACTATACGTGTAGTACCTTTTGGGTCCGCAATGAAAAGTGAAGTATTGTTTCATCTTGTAGAAAATGATTTGTCTGCTAATACTACGTATGTCGTGTGCTAGTTGTGATTTCGGACCTTCAGTACAGTACAGCTGATAGCCGTTAAGTTCAGAACCACAGACCAGCACATAAGGTGTGTTTTCACGTTCTTGAAAGAGTTGGTTGTGATGTGAGGAATCCACGGTAAACACTGACTGAATAAGATGTACTTCTTTGGTCGACACGAAAAGGACACGTTTTGTTTAGTTTGTCCCCTAACCCTTTCTGTGTCAGTAGCGGGTTTAGTCATGATGATTCCAACAAGAATCATCGCGACTAAAACCGCTACCGACAAGCAAAGAGTTAAAAAGTGAGTTCAGTTCGCATAGTCATTTCCCACTCATTAGCGGTAGTGAATATGGATTGAACACATTTTGGGTTAATTTGCATGTTTTGCAGAGTTAGACGAAAAGCTTTGAACATATAGCACTGAGCATTACGAAAATGTTGATAATGACTTCTAAATCGAAACAAGAAGGTTATCGCTTGATACTGATAAACTTCGATGCAAGGGCTCCTTACTCGGAATCCTCCTCCTATGTGTGACTAGAAAGGCAGCGGACGCTGGTTATTACATCCTGAGGATGATTTTTACATCCTGAGGATTATAATTTTTATTTAAAAAGATATTCTACGAAGTCTACGTAGTCACAGTTCTGGAGATACAGTGACCATGATAGTTCAAGGGTGGTGTCGAAATTGCCTGGCGCCTACAGGCCAGTCGTAAGGCATGTTAGTGTTTTATGGGTTAAAATGATTAATACGGAGACTCAGTAATCATTCGTCTGCCCTAATTAGCATAAACCAGTACAGGCCTATATCCAATTGTGCGAAGTTTTTAATGTATCACATTAAAGTCTCATTTTTCACAAATGTGGACAAACTTGGCCAAATCCCCAGGGCAGGAAACGTTCGTACGATATCGAAAGGAATTCTGCGAAGACTTCTGATGGGCGGCGTGAGGCACGTCATGGGTTTTTCCGAACGTGGATAGTGATGAGCAGCATGCAAACAACCAAATGACAATTTGGCAATCGCCTCATCACATCACGTCTAGAAGACTTTCAAACTCATCTTGTTTCAGAACTGAGTCGCCAGCTTATTTCAAGTGCTGTTACATGGTGAGTAGGCCGAGTATATCCTGCTCTCTGTGTACACATTTAACCACATAGATGAAACTCAATGCACTGAGCATGAGACATAGACTGTCAAGCGCTCCTGTATCTAGCTGGGGTGCATAAGGTTCTATGCCACTTGCAGATGGGCGATTCTGGTCTTACGGCATGCTGCTTTCGGCGGTACAGGGTTCTCTGTTGTTAGAGTTTTAGGCACGGCACTGCCGTGTAAAACAGCACACGGCCCCAGACTACACGCCGGCGTGCATATTAACCCTTTAACTGCCGAGATAAAACGGACACCACTCCACTGCAAGAGGTATAGATCCTCATGAGCCCCCGCGACTGCGGGGGCTCATGAGGATCTATACCTCTTGCTGAAACCACTGTGAGTGTTGCCATTGTTCAGTCGCTGGAGCTCTTTCGCGGATTTCAGACGTACGGCAACCGATACGAATCAGTGGCAGTAAAAGGGTTCAATAGAGACTAAATTATGCCTGACCTACCACAGAATGAATCACTCGTTCTCAGTTCGGCCGATACTGAAATGCAAGGGTTAGCGCCGAGACCACCCGCAGCACGAGTGGTTTATTTTGTGCAACGGGAGGTAATGGAAAGCTGATTTAATTAATTTACACAACGACTTTTTTTCAAAGTGTTTGAACTCCAGAACAAACACATTCTTTTTATTTCGAAATTTTGCCGTGCCGGCCGCCGTTACTCTACCCGGCTCGCCTCCGTGGCCGATCGTTATGTGGCATTGCAACGAAACAGAAGTACTGCGTAGTTTCCACATCCCGTACGTATCCGGCACGACACCTGAACTGAAACAGCCTTGTAACCCATGGTCAGGCTCTTAATTCTTGAATTCGTCTTGAATTTTGCAAAGTTTCTAAAGAGTTGTAAAGTAATATAAATAAGAGCCAATTACGTGAACGCCACTGAGATGCATTTTGTTGTGTTAAATATGCTACAATCTGATTGTGTACATAATGTCATTCATGCATGCGTTCTATTGTTTTTGTTATTTTTATACTTTAATCAACGTGTAAAACATTCAATTGAGAGTGTGCGTGTGAACAGACGAGGTAATGTTTTACATGTTGTTTGTTTCATTATTCCTCTATACCCCGATAAGGGCGAAAGGAATCAAATAAATTCTTGAATCTTAAATCTTGGGGAAAGTGTGCGAGTTGTATAAAATCGCTAAAGTGAAGCATTAAAAAAAATTGTTTATTAAACTGCATCGAGTCATTCTATGTGCTGTTCAGGTGATTGTGGATCTTACGGTTAGGTCGGTACCCGGAAAGGAACCGCGGGCACGTCAAAATCGCAAACCGGCGCACTTGCATGTATATTATGTGCAAGTACAGTAATGTGCTTCATTGCGCATTATTTGAAACACGTCTTCCGGCCCACGACGGCCGCAGTGGGTCCGCTGCTGCCGTCGGTGCCGGCCCGAGGATCTATGCTTACTTGGGCAAATTACAGTGTGTAAAGATCGCACTGATTGACTCCGTCGATTCGCTGTCTCTGCGGCGATTCGAGGGAGGCAGCCAGTGTGTGTACACTACTGATATATCAGTCATGTCTCACCGCGTACTGTACCGATCTTTGGCAATTCTCACTTGAATTTTTAAAGATTGTTTAGGAACCATCGATGTTCGGTTTTATACAATTATGTATTTTCACCAAGATTTTTCGAAAAAATCGATGTCCGGTTTTACACAATTATGTATTTTCCCCCCAAATTGTGAACATTTTGGTCGCTGTAATACCGATCGAGTCAACGTTTCAGTTCTCGGCGACACAAACACAACGGATGGCCACACTGAAAAGCACGATAGAAGATGGTCGCATACTTTAAGGAACTGAACAAGACAGACAAAATACGACTACGCACTCGGTTAACCGGTAATGGACTAACAGCATCTACTCTGCGGGAAGAGCACTAAAATAGCCCCGCATAATCTCTGTACCTCGATCAGTTCAGCTGCCCACCTCTAACGAGGTGCATTGATTCAGATGGGCCCGCTTACAAGAACTAACGCTCAACTGAGAATAGGATGGTATGTTTGTTAGTGCTTGCCATGAGCAGCCTCATTCAGATTTCGAAAAGGAGCTAATGATTGGTGAACTGGTTTGTGATTTTGGAGCTTACGGCTGAAAGCCGCAAGCTCCAAAAGCACAGACCAGTTCCGTCCTCCGATCACTAGCGAAAAAACGAATGTAGAGCAGTTTATTTGCAAGAGACATAGATCCTCATGAGCCCTGCGGCAAGCCGAGGGGCTCACGAGGATCTATGCCTCTTGCTAATTGAATATTGGCCTGCTACTGTTGACCTCTCGGTTCGTATTACTTATAGAACAATATTGAGAACAAAAGCTGATTTGAATCGCAGCGGTTGCTTTTTTTCTTTCTTTCTTTCTTTCGTATCCCGTTATCATCATCGCGGAGAACTTCGACAGTGTTCGCATGCATCCTCGTAAGTGACATTTTCGTGCAACATCATGTTTTGATGCGGATGTCTTCTTGGATATTTTCCCCATTTCCTGACGAAATCTCGAACCTGTAGCTCGACAGGAAATGCTCAAAACCACCTTGTGAAGAAAGCTTCGGATTACATATTATGACCAAAACTGTACAGAGATCTTTCCATTTTTTCTTCGGTTTTCCATTTTTCCTTTTTAGTAACCAGGTTGCATTCGATCGCCACCGACATGTTAACTGAAATTACACAAAGTGTCCCATATTACCTTGAAACTGTAAAACTATCGCGTTTCTTTGTCTTTTGCATGGCACAGCAACAGCGTTCGTCGTTATCATTTTCCTTGTTAAAAAAAGAAGAGAGTGCGCCGGCCACTGTCTAACAGCATTAATTCAATCAGCGCGAATATCCGCGTGTTCGTAAAAGACGTTTTGTCCCGCATGAAACGCCAAAAGAAAATATATGAACTCATTCAGTCCCGACACACCCGGCAAGATATGGATCGACCAGGATAGTTCAAGGGTGGTGCCAGAATAGCTTGGCGCCTATAGGCGCCAAGCTATTCTGGCACCACCCTTGAATTATCATGGTCGATCTGTCTCCTGCAATGTACTCCAGTCCTCAGAGGACAACTCCAAAACGTGGGTATTTTGGACCCGGAACACAATGAATTAAAGGGCCAATCCCCTGCTTTTCAGTGTGTGTGTGTGTGTGTGTGTGTGTGTGTGTGTGTGTGTGTGTGTGTGTGTGTGTGTGTCATGGTGTGTGTGTGTGTGTGTATGTGTGTGATTGTGTGTGTGTGTGTGTGTGATTATGTGTGTGTGTGTGTTTGTGTGTTTGTGTGTGTGTGTGTGTGTGTGTGTGTGTGTGTGTGTGTGTGTGTGTGTATTGGCACGTTTGTATGGATTTTCAAATAAAAGAAAAACTCATCATACTGAATACCTTACTGAATAACAATACATTATATATATAACGATTGCAGTGCTTTAACTTCTTTGCGATGCATTGTTTTTCAGTGTTCAATCATCAAAATTGTCTAGGCCACTGGTTTGATACTAAAACGTGATATACGAGCCCTGATGGATTTATTTGTTTGTGCAAAACCGGAAGCACTAAAAGAGACTGTTATTTCTGTACGTTCGACAGCACAACGGCATCAATCATAAAATGTAACCGGGGTCTCTCTATACTAGATCTATGTACATCCTCATGATCCCCCGACACCCATTTATAAGGGGCTTAGATCCTCATGAGCCCCCGCTATTGGGGGGGGGGGAGGGCTCATGAGGATCTACGCCCCTTGCAGTGGTGATGACACTGCTTTAAACAGTGCGTTAGGCTTCCGTAGTAATAAAAAATGGATCTGACTACCGCTAAGCACTCACGGAATGATTTTATCAGATCTTAATCGTAACGACTTTCACGTCATTATTCATGATGTTTGCTGTTGTACTGTGTGACTGCAGTTGTGTTAATGGTTCACGTGAGATTGCAACGTGACTCTATGTGATGCGTCAGTTTGTCGCATCGTGTGTCCGCGGTAGGCGGTACACTTAAAGTTTGGCGTTTTCCATGGGACTATGTTATGTAAGCCATGAGGCTGAAGATATTTGATGGCTAGACCTTATTAACGTAGCAATCTGCGTGACCTCTGTCAAAGGTCAAGATCACAGAGGGTCATTGATAAACCAGGCACAGTGAAAGCTATTATTAGGACAGTTTTATGCTTTTCAAGTCAAGTCAAAAAGCTTTATTTATCTCACGAAGAGACAATTCCAGTTTGGACGGGGGAGTATAAACATATCAACTGAAGTAAAAAAAAAAGAAAAAAAAGGCTAAGACGGACATACGCACACTCATACACCCAGGCACCTATGCACGCAGAATTAAGAACTATACTAATACTGACAGCTATGATAATACTGACAACTATACTAATACTGACAACTGGTGTAGAATGCGTCCTTTTATCTCAGGACGCACGACCAAAGATCTTAGACGATCAACCCACGTTTACGTGCGTTGCCATGCACGTCAGCCATGAGGGCTTTGCTGTTTTAATTGGGTGATTCACTGGTGCTGACGATTTGATTGCATCCTGTTCCATTTGATGTTTATTTGATGACAAAGGGTTGATGTTTGTCACACGATCTGCCTGCTGGGCGCATGATGGATTCAATACACATTTTCTTATCTCGCGCTTCAAAGAGAATTTTATTGGTGTGCTGGTCTGTAACATTGGACCTTACGGCTTTCAGTCATAAAGTCCAAAACCATAGACCAAAACACATATGATATTTTGATTTTATAAACGACCCTTTTTCACTGGTAAACAATATCCCATGAACACATTCTACACTAAGGTCCGAAATTCCCCAAAGCTGGTAGTAATTTTGAAGACTGATCTACTATGCTAGTTCAAGGGTGGTCCCTAAATAGCTTGGCGCCTGAAGGCGCCAAGCTATTCTGGCACCACCCTTGAACTAGCATGGTAGATACATCTTTTGCTTTAGTGTGTCGGTACTGAATGTGCTACCAGAAACATGTGTGCTTGCTTGTTATATTGGACTCTTCGGCCTATACCCGTAACGGCCATAGACATGCACACAGACATGACCACACACGTAAGTTCGTCATCAAAAATGAAATAAATTATAATATAGAAATGGGAAGAAAGGCATTCATGCTGTACAGTGTATTCCGTTAGTGTTTAAAAATGTGTGTTAGTCAGCGATTTAGGACTCTGATATATTGTGCATGTGTATGTTGCAATTTTTTTTTTTTACTATCATCTCTGACTGCAGATACCCAGATTACAGTCCATACTGAACAACGTGATTTGACTGAAGGCAGCTGGAGTCCTGACTCATTTTCAAGTGTCCATGGCATTCTAGATACATGACTGCCATCTCTGGTGGTAGCAAAATGACTCAACGATCGTGGCATCCAACGACGCGACTGTCCCCTGATGCCTTGTATCAAGAACATGGATGCCTTAAATAATTCAGTCTCTTTGTGATCATCACACGCGTATGACAGTTTTAATCTCACCTTCTTTTAGACATTATTTTAATGATGTGGACATTTCATCCATTTTTGCCACCACATCTCGCCTTGTGGTAACCACCAGCTCTTGACGTTTTCTTCACCTTACCTGAAGGCAAACCACATTAACTTTTAAAGAGATCTTCAAGCACTAATTCATCCAGACGATTAGCTAACCACACCTTTACCTTTTTTTCGCCCTGAGGTGGCTCTTGTAGCCTGTCCGACAATAGATCCCAGTAACTAACTAACTCATCACCTGGAGGAAACAAAATCTGAAACCATGGATGTGTTCAATATCTTGACCATTCTCACGAGCCTCTTCAGCACGTCGAGAGGACAATTTCCTGACCTTGGCTTCGGCTTCGACCTCTATCAGGTGGACCTTCCAGTCACCTTGCCTCACGTGACCAACAACACGCGTTGGGATGACGTCACGCACGCGCTCCTGGAACAAGTGGCTGCCAACTGCGGCTGGTCTCGCCTATGTAACACCACTGACTGGAAGGACCTATACAAGGTATTTTGTGTGCCATCTTGAAGATATGACAGTAAACGTTTTGAGGGGGTGGGGGGGGGGGGTTGGGGGGGGGGATTTAAAAATCAACCATTTGGCTGTCGGTGTGCCTTTTCGTCGAGGTGATGCCTGCAGAATTACCTCGGAAAAGAACGCTACCGTCAGGTAGGGATTGTTAGTTCTTGCATGATTCAAACGGATCTAGTTAAAGTTCGGATGGTCTCTCTGGAACATTACTGTTTGCGTCAAGCAGAAACGTAGCCTGTGATACGTCCTCCTGGGAGCCCCGTGTATCGCCGACAATGTTCAGCTTTAGACCATCAGTAAACCTAAAAGGCCTCGGGACAGTATCTTCTACTTTCTCAGTCCTGACGCTAACCCCAGTAGCAAAAGCCCTTCGGGCCAACGACAGCCGCAGTGGGCCCGAGGACCTTTGCTGACTGGGGAACTATCAGGCTAAGCAACCATGATAGTTAAAAGGTAGTGCTAGAAATATATGAAAGTTCAAGGGTGGTGCCAAACTTGTTTGGCACCACCCGTGAACTATCGTAGTCGAGGACTCTATATGTGTTATCTAATGTTGGTTAATTTTTCTGTCCATGTGTAGGAAGAAAGGTGTTCGGCGTGTCTCGAGTGTCGTTGTGACCAACTGTGCTACGAGCGGGGAGACTGCTGCGTGGACAAGGTGCTGGAGGACTTGTCTGAGCAGCACGTGCTGGAGACCCCGCCCCCTACCCCGCCGCGCTATACATGTCACAGTACCGTCTTAACGTCGTTCAGGGTCCCCCAGTACGCCTACATGATTGACACATGCCCAGAGACGTTCTACGATAAAAATGGGGTTGTGGAGAGGTGAGGCAGTGTCTTTGATCACATTGTCTTGTTCTTGAGGCTTAAGGGTAGACGCGGTATTCAGCCCTGACACACAAAACGATGAGACGATCGACCTTGACTGTTTCACGTTCAAGGGTGAGGCCTTTTCGGTCTCACCCATGAACAATTACAGTCCATCCGTATTTGGTGTACGGTTTTCAGAAGACAGTTCCTTTTTTTTTAAGGAAATTCGACGTTAGTGCTCAATGCGCTGTGTGGCCTTCTGTACGAGTATACTCGCGCATCACAGCCAGTGGACAATACGTCTTGAAGCTGCCTGACTTCAAGTCCTAAAACGTCTTGTCGTGTCTGAGTAACATGTTCACATCTACGTATATAGTACCAATTGTGTTATGACCTCAGTGGCATAAGTGAGCATACTCTTGCACAAACCGCTAAGAAAAGTGCTCCGCTATAGCGGCGCACCTTGCTTAGTGGCTTGCACAGGATTCAACTCAATCCTGCAGCTGACCTCTGCTGATTTTTGCAGATGTTACAATGCTTCCCTCAGCAGCGTGGAAGGCCACTGGCCAGTCATATCCCGAAGCACGAAGTCTGTCTACCGCAACGTGTATTGCGCCACATGCAACAACGATCACGGCGACATCGTCAAGTGGGACGTCAGGTTCCAGTGCCTGGATAATATGCACCTTGTAGACACCAGCAGTCAAGGCGCCATCATCCGCCAGATCATGAATGTTTCCGACTGCCAGATCTCCTTCGTCACTCCTCGCGGGTACCTGCCTGACACCTGCGCCCCGGTAACAGATACTGATGTCATCAGCACGTGCAACGCGACCGGTCAGCGCATGACCTATAATTCACTTTTGTGGAAGGCGTGCCAGACATTTCAGTCCTACGTCACGGGAACGTACCTGAACGTGTTCTGTGCGATGTGCAACTCTGAGCGTTTGAATCTGAAAGGTATGTGCCCAAGTGACTTTCCCTTCCCCTTCGTGCTGGTCATGAGTGCGGACGCGCTGAGCAAAGTCACGTCACAACGGACGGAGCGATGCATATGTCGAGACGACGAAATGTATGACGTATATGAGGTAAGCTTGCAATTAGCATTCGATTTAGTTTATCAGTGCTCTGTTGTATTGCGTATTGTGTACACTTACGGAAAGCATTAACCCATTTACTGACAGTGGCCAAGGCTGAAATCGTCCATCGCGCGCCTAAACGAGAAACGCAGATATAAAATAAGACAATACCCAGTGCGCAAAGGCCACCGGGCCGACGTCGGCCGCCGTTGGCCCGCGCCCGATGGCGTTTGCGCATTGGGAGAGGCATAGAGGCCGTTTACACTTGCATGTCAACCCAGGTTGAACCCGAGCACAGCCCGGGTACGAAGCAGGGTTGAACCGGGGTTGGATATGAACCGCATTACATTCCACGTCATCACTGTGCATGTTGCAAAAAGATCGGGGACGTGACGTCACTGGCAGGAATTTCCGAACCTTTGACACAGATTTCATAGTCAATTGTGCACATCAACAGTGAACATAGGCTTCTACGGTTTCTCATCCATATCTGGGCTGAAGATGCTCATTGTATACGTTTGCACCATAAATTGAGTCTTGAGACCGTGGCAGAGAACAAAATTTCTGATACTAGAATAAGTGGTTGCAGAACTTACCATGTAAGAACGCTGTTAATCAACAACGTTGTCATAAAGGTCATGATCTGTAAGAAAATCTGTTGTTTTCCTCCCAAACTTTGCTGTGCGAGTAGCTTGAATCTCATGTTCGAGACCGTCTATTTCTTTGCCGCAAGAGATAGCACGTAAAATAATTTAAAACTAAAGAATGACGGTCACCACCTAACTGCAAGAGCCAAAGAACATCATAAGGGCGCGTAACGTGTTGCCGTGGAGGACGCTTTGATGCTTTCCTAAGATGCTTTGTCGCGTCATGTGGGCGTCTCAACCCCGGTTCCAAATGACAATGTAAACACACCAACCAGGGTTGAACTCTACTGACTTGGGTTCAACCCGGGTTACAAGTGTAAACAGCCTGTTAGACCCGCATGGGCCCTCACGACTGCTTGGAAAAAGGAGGATCTATGTAGATGCCGTGTCCCGCAGTCAGGTGGTTAACCCTTTTAGCCCCAAGGTCCCATTTTTCAAATTTTGGAGGTGTTGACAAATGACAATACAATACAGTACAACTTTATTGTCTGTTCAAGTCAAAGCACGACAGAAATTTGCCTATGTACCAGTTTCAGAAGATGGATTGACCATGATAATTCAATGGTAGTTCCAGGTTAGCTTGGCGCCTTCAGGCGCCAAGCTAATCTGAACTACCCTTGAATTATCATGGTCAATTCATCTCCTGTTGTAGGGACTCGGGGCTAAATGGGTTAACTGAAGCACAGAATCAGTAGAAAAATTATGTAAAAGAGACAAATGTCATTTCCACACAGTTTTGCCGATTTTCTCATACTTTTGCGAATTGTTCTCATAGATCCACGTAGTTTGTTTTCTCAAAGTTTCGCATGAGTTTCGCTTGGGAACATTGGAATCCATGTAATTGCCGTTTCCAGCAGTGAAGGGGATTGCTAACGCACGGACTCAGCTAAAACTCAACAAAACCACGTAGTTTTGCTGATTTTTTCTCATAGTTTCATATAGTTTTGCTGATTTTATTGATAGTTCTTCATAGTTTTGCTGATTTTTGCTGATTCTACACGATGGTCATTTTTGTCTTACCTTTGCAGAAGAAATGTCAGAAGCTACACTGCAGCATGACACGGCAGCTCGTGGACAAGAAATGTTTGCCTCTGTTCGGCAACTCCACTGGTCTGGCCTATGACGTGGCAGTCCGCCTGACTCCTGATGACGGCACCAGCCTGGTTCCGCTTGATAGCTCGTCGTCCCTAGAACAAGTGGCGCGGAACATCCGCACGGCCTTTCTGCTGGGCGCATCTAGCGACTCTGGCTGGGACGTCCAAATGGACTACTTCCGTGTCATCGCGCAGGCGCAGGGCTCATCGGCTGAGGATAAAAACAGCTTGTACCAGAGCGTTCCATTGGGCGGCGGTGCTGCCATCAATGTCAGCAGCTTCCTGGTACGACTGAAATTCGCCACGCGCTGGACTGAGCCTCCTGAGAATCTGGAGCGACGACTGCTCCGTCTCATTCACATCCCTTGGAACGTCTCTATTGGCAAATACGGAAAACTCAGCTTCGCATCGAATCCGCTGTACATCCAGCCAGTCGTGAACAGTACACAGACGTTTGAAACGGTTACTGTTTATTCTTCTAGCGAGAACGTTACTGAATATGTCATAGACATGACTGACACTCCCAGCTATTGGCAAGCTAGTATGCAGGTTGGAATCTATGTACCCGTAAAGGCGACGCTTTCTTGCCCGAGAGTATTTCTTAGCTTGGGATATGATACAAGTGTTGAAGAGGACCAGGAGGTGAACATTGACGCTGAGACTGGCGATGTTCACCACAAAGCTTCAGGACGACACGTGATGTTTGAATACACTGATGTAGTGGAGAACAAAGGAGTGTACGTGTGTGCTGACAAACTGTTTGAAACTATGGACCCAGACGTGGTTAGCGCTACGTCTGTGTTCCCGCCAGCTCTGGTGTACGCGTCGCTGGTGTGCCAAAGCGTGTCTGCGGTCTGCCTGGTGTTGTCTCTGCTGACGTTCTGTCTGCTGCCCAGCCTGAGGACGCTGCCTGGACTCAACACTATGGGTCTGATCGTCACGCTGCTTCTCACCACGCTGCTGTTTGAGTTGGGCGTGGCAGGCGTGGACACTCCGGCCACACCCAGCTCGAACATCAGCTGTGTTGTGGTGGGCGTTATGATCCACTTCTGTCTCCTCTCCTCTTTCACTTGGATGGTTGTGTGCACCGTGCACATGTACCGCGTCTTCTCCCACGTCATCACCTCACGTCTGGATCACAGTGGCAGAATCACGGGCAAGTTCCTCCTTCACCTTATCATCAGCGTGGTCGTCCCCGCCGTCATCGTGGCCTGCACCATTCTCGCCAACTATCTGACTTCCGACCACGAGTGCTGGTTAGACCTGGGTTACGGCCGCGGAATATGCTACCTGTCCAATCTCCTGAGCCTGATTCTGGCTTCTATCCTGCCTGTAGGCCTGGCTGTGGGGATCAACCTGGTTCTTTTCGCTCGAACCTTGCTGGATCTCTGCCGGCTGTCCCAGGAGCGTCGTGACATGACAGAGCGTCAGCATCAGCAGCTCGCCATCTACGCAAAGCTGTCGACATTGACAGGCATCAACTGGCTGGTAGGACTGGTGGCGGCCGCTGTGGACTCTGTAGAGGTCTGGTACGCTTTTCTGGTGCTTTGCGGCCTTCAGGGCTTTTATGTCTTTGTGGCTTTCGTGTGCAACAGGCGCGTGTGGATGTTGTACCGGGACATGATAGCCAGGTGTTGTAAAGGTAAAGGCGGCGGAAGCAGGAAGGCCACGAGCAGCACTGAGCGGCAGCACGGAAACGGGTGGACCAACAGTTCCAGCAACCAGCGCCTGCACCCGAGCACCGATGGCACCAAGAGCTCCTCGCTTTCACAATACACGCCACAGCTCATCTCCAACACGAAACTGTGAATTTCAGCCGGGACAGCTCGTCACTCCTTGTACGCAAATGGCCATCGCCGCGGGTCGAGGTCGGCTGCCGTTGCTCGGTGTCGCAGACACGATTGCCTTTCGCTTACAGGGATCCAGACGACAAACCTCAGCATGGCCAGTGCAAGTCACTGCCGCAGACATTTAACTCCTTCACTGCTGAGAAAAAGTGAACACGAGCCAACTGCAAGAGAGTTAGATCCTCATGAGCCCCTTGAAGATCTATGCCTCTTGCTGAGACCAGTTTATATCCATGTACCTTGAACGGTTGTGGCTATTGGTCGTTGAATGAAGAAAGATTTTAGAAACAGAAATGTACGTACAGTGGCAAGGAATGGGTGAAACGGGCGTCATTGAAATGCTAGAACAAGAGACAGAATTGACGACGATAGCTCAAGGGTGATTCCAGATCAGCTTGGCTTCTCGAAATGCTAGAACAGGAGACAGAATTGACGACGATAGCTCAAGGGTGATTCCAGATCAGCTTGGCTTCTCGAAATGCTAGAACAGGAGACAGAATTGACGACGATAGCTCAAGGGTGATTCCAGATCAGCTTGGCTTCTCGAACACAAGGCCATCGGGCCCACATCGGTCGCCGTTGGCCCGCGCACGGCCGTGCGCGGGCCAACGGCGGCCGATGTGGGCCCGATGGCCTTTTGCTCATTGGAGCCGTGCGCGGGCCAACGGCGACCGACGTCGGCCCGATGGCCTTTTGCGCATTGGGCGAATTTGGCAGCTTGGCCAGCCAAGTCACTCTTTGCTGTCGAAGAATTGACCCACTTACTTTGTAAAATGTCTTGGCTCCTTAATCGACCGTGACAGTTCAAGAGTAATTCCAGGATAAATTGGCGCCTAGGTGCATATCAAAGGGGAGTCATTCAACAGTGGACGAGCACGCAAACAAACTATTAGTTCCCTTTCCTTTGCTCTAAGGGAGAAAGGGACGCAATTCTTTATTTATTTCTTCGCTCAGCATGAAGTGATTACCATTGAAATGTGTTCTAGTGGATTGCCAATAATCGCATAACTGCACGTGTATTGCCTGTATATGTGTGATGATCTGTGAGTTTGGACTGTATGGAGTCGGAAGGTCCGAAATCACAGACCAGCAATCACATGACCCTCATAATGTGCAAAACTGACGTGATTTGTTGTCATTATTTATTTATGTAGAAAAGCGATATTTTCTTTGTTATTCATTGAAAATCTCACTGTTCTAAAAAATGAAAAGAAAATAAAGGTCAAGCTGGCAGTCGCCAAATGACGAAAGCGTTATGTTTAACATGAGAGACAGAGACCATAAGGAAACTATCCGATTTATGTTCAACATGAGAGACAGAGACCATAAGGAAACTATCCGATTCTTATATATGACAGGTGACATTTTCTGTCTTTTAACTCATTCTACCCCAACACCGAAATCCCCAAATTTTGCCATTGTTCTCTGAAGACTGCATTGCAGTGTAGGACACGGATCGACCATGATAGTTCAAGGGTGATGCCAGAATAGCTTTGCGCCCTTAGGCGCCAAGCTATTCTGGCATCACCCTTGAACTATCATGGTCGATCCTTATCTTGCTATGGTGTGTCTGGGGTAGAATGAGTTAACACACCCTGCCCCAGGACCGAAATCCCCTCATTTTGAAGTCTGAAGGACTGTATTACAATTCCTGAGACAGCTCGAGCATGAAAGTTCAAGGGTGGTGCCAGAATAGCTTGGCGCATATGGGCGTCAAGCCGTTATTCTGGCACCACCCTTGAACTATCATGCTCGAGCGATGTCTTGCAGTGGCGCGTCGGGGCTGAATGATTTAAAGAAGTACCCAACGGAGAAAGAAACACGCTTAGAAAAAACGGTACAACACAATTTATTAATATTTCGGGTAAATACCCTTTGTCAAAATAGACAAACAAACAGAGACATTAGCCGCTACTTATCTTCATATGCAGAAGGAATGTGGCAAGATATGAATATGAAGATAAGTAGCGGATAATGTCTCTGTTTGTTTGTCTATTTTGACAAAGGGTATTTACCCGAAATATTAATAAATTGTGTTGTACCGTTTTTTCTAAGCGTGTTTCTTTCTCCGTTGGGTACTTCTTTGCATTTCACACGCTTGGCAGTCACCTTTTTGGTCTGGATTGAATGATTTAAGATTCTTCAAGAGAGAGAGACATACAAAATCCAGACCAAAAATTGACTGCCGAACTTGTACAAAGAAGAGAAGAACGCAACGGAGAAAGAAACACGCTTAGAAAAGTCTGTTACAACACAAGTGTTCTTCTCTCTTAAAGAGAGAGGCCTAAACTCGTAAAGTAAAAAATCACGGGCCAGCACTCTCTGTAATTTCATTTATAAATTGGCGAATTTGTAGCGAATTTCATTCGGTGAATTTATTGTTACATTTTATATATTTGGATTGATAAATGTATTGTAAATTTCATTTACAAATTGGTGAATGTGCTACCAATTTTATTTCATAAATTGGTGAATTATTGTAGACTTCATTTATATATTGGTGAGTTTATTGTAAATGCTATTCACAAATTGATGAATATATTGTACATTTCGTTCACAAATTGGTGAATTCATTTTAAATTTCATTGACAATTTAGTGATTTTATGATTTATTGTAAATTTCATGTACAAATTGGTGAATTTATGAATTTATTGTAAATTTCATTACAAATTGGTGAATTTATGAATTGTTGTAAATTTCATTCATAAATTGGTGATACGGCCATTCGCTGCCAGCTCCCAGAAAAGGCGTATTTGAATTATCTCAGATTCACTGTGTGTGGGGTAACCAGGTCTGCCACTCGGATATAAGTAAGGTCAGCAAGAGCCATAGATCCTCATGAGCCCCCGTAATTACGGAGGCTGATGAGGATCTACGCCTCTTGCATTCGAAATGTACTCCTTGTGTTCTAGTAGTGGCAGACGCCGTGCCACAGGAGATGGGAAGGAGCTGTGAAAGAGGGAAGGGGCGGCACGGGATAACACTTGTATATATCGGAATACTTCCCCAAAGCGCAAAAAGGCCATCGGGCCGACGTCGACCGCCGTTGGCCCGCGCACAGCCGTGCGGCCCGCTGGCCTTTTGCGCATTGGGTTTGTTGATCTGTTATTGTGATCGTTTGCTTTTTGAATGACAGTATCATTTATTTTGTGTACGTCAGTAATAAACCAGCGATCATACATGTTGGTGAACTGCTAGAGAGAGAGAGAGAGAGAGAAATGAAATGAAATGAAATGAAATGAAATGAAATGAGAGAGAGAGAGAGAGAGAGAGAGAGAGAGAGAGAGAGAGAGAGAGAGAGAGAGAGAGAGAGAGTGAGTGACTGAGTGAGTGAGTGTGTGTGTGTGAGTGTGTGAGTGAGTGAGTGAGAGAGTGAGTGATACTTTATTTGTCAAGGATGATGGAAAGCGCCATGGGTTTCATTTGCCGAATTTTGGAAGTGTTATTTCACGACTATGCACCACTTGCAGGAAGTGGATTGCCATGATAATTCAAGGAAAGTGCCAGATTACCTAATCTGGCACTACCCGTGAATTATCATGGTCAATCAATCTCCTGCTGTAGGGTGTTGGCGCTAAAAGGGTTAAGTGGTTGATAGTCAGAATTGACACCTAAGCGCTACATACTAGTGGGAAACAGAAGATAATTAAACACTACAGAGCTATCACGGTCGTTTCATCCACGCAGCCGGCTTTGGAAAACGTGTAAACTTAGTATTGAAGCAGAATATTGCATCTGCTATGATCAAGCACGCACGTACAGACACACACACACACACACACACACACACACACACACACACACACACACACACACACACACACACACACACACACACACACACACACACACTGTCTTGGCTTGACTTCGCGAACGAAGATTCTATAGGGCTTGCCCACGTCGTCTGCAAGCATTTTCGTGGCTGCGGAGGCCAATCCGGGACAGGCAGGTTCGACCGCAGTGGCTGCAGGGGAAGGTCTGGTCAGGGTTCTGAGTTACGACAACTCTGCTTTTTCTTCTGAGCCGCTTGTCCTTAAGGTTAGCTCTGCGAGAGTCCTCAAAGGAGACGGCTGCCTTGTGAATGGTGGAGCGCCAGGTGTCACGGTCCGCAGCAAGTGAAGACCACTGGCGGTGGTCGATTTGGCAGGCACTAAGTGACTTCTTGAGACCGTCTTTGTATCTCTTCTTTGGTGCCCCTCTGTCTCGGTGTCCAGTGGCGAGCTCGCCGAACAGAGTGATCTTGGGTAGGCGATGATCCTCCATCCTGGAGACGTGCCCCGCCCAGCGAAGCTGTGTCCGCAGCAGCAAAGCCTCGATGCTCACAGTTTCCGCCTGTTCAAGGACCTCGACGTTGGTGACATAGTCACTCCAGTGAATGCCCAGGATGGTACGCAGGCAGCGCTGGTGAACGCGTTCGAGGAGTCGTAGTTGGCTGCGGTAGAGGGCCCAGGACTCGGAACCGTACAGCAGGATGGTGAGGACGACAGCTCTGTACACGCTGATCTTGGTGCCTTTTTTCAGCTGTTGATTGTGCCACACCCGCTTGAATAGTCGCCCGAAAGCACTGTTCGCTTTTGCCAGCCTGTTGTCCAGCTCCTTGTCCAGCTTGGCGTCTGACGTGATGATGCAGCCAAGGTAGGTAAACTGGTGTACAGACTTCAGTTCGGACTCGCCGATGGTGATGTGGGGAGGGCGATGCTCTTCCTTGGGTGCTGGCTGATGAAGGACCTCTGTCTTTTTCAGACTGACCTCAAGTCCAAAGAGCTGGGCGGCATCTGCGAAGCAGGACGTAATGCGCTGCAAGGCTCTCTCTGTGTGTGCAACGAGGGCAGCGTCATCAGCGAAGAGCAGCTCACGAATCAGTTGGTCTAGGGTTTTCGTGTGGGCCTGCAGTCGTCTGAGGTTGAACAGGCTGCCATCGAGACGATACCTGATGTACACTGCGTCGTCATCGTCGAGGTCCACTGTGGCCTGCTTCAACATCATGCTGAAGAAGATGGTGAAGAGGGTCGGTGCCAGCACGCAGCCTTGCTTCACGCCGTTGCGAATGGGGAATGGTTCTGAGAGGTCACTGTTTAGTCTGACCTAGCCTTGCTGGTCCTCGTGGAGCTGGACGATCATGTTGAGGAACTTTGGGGGACAACCTAGTCGCTCCAGGATCTGCCACATACCTTGCCTGCTCACAGTGTCAAACGCTTTTGTTAGGTCGACAAACGTTACGTACAGCCCTTTGTTCTGCTCGCGGCACTTCTCCTGAAGCTGTCTCAGTACAAAGACCATATCGGTGGTACTCCTGTTGGCTTTGAAGCCACACTGGCCCTCTGGGAGGTACCAGCCGATTCAGGAGCAACCTTGCGAGAATTTTCCCGTCAATGGACAGCAGGGTAATTCCACGATAATTAGAGCAGGCAGACTTCTCTCCTTTGTTCTTGTACAGGGTGATGATGTCTGCATCACGGAGATCCTTTGGTAGTGTTCCTTTTTCCCAGCAGCAGAGAAAGAGGTCGTGGAGCTTGTTGTGCAGTGCTGGGCCTCCATGTTTCCAGATCTCTGGCGGGATTCCGTCAATGCCTGCTGCTTTGCCACTCTTGAGCTGGTGGATGGCTGTGAGGGTCTCTTCGGCGGTGGGCGGTTCGTCCAATTCAACCTTTAGTGGAAGGTGTGGGATTTGGAGGATGACTGTTTCTTGAACAGTGCGTTCAGCGCCGAAGAGGTCCTGAAAGTATTCCGACCAGCGGTTCAAGATGGAGGTATTATCTGTGAGGAGTGCCTGTCCATCAGCGCTTCGCAGGGGACTTTGTACCAGGTGCTTCGTAGAAGCCCCTGTAACCGTTGTCAGCGCAGAGCTGGGTCCTCTGTGCGAGTCTGGACCACCACTCGTTCTGGAGCTCTCTAAGCTTGAGCTGGAGACTGCTGCAGATGAGGCGGAAGGCAGACTTCTTCACAGGGCAGGAAGGCTGGGCTAGGTGGGCCTGGTGGGCGGCTCTTTTTTTTTGCTAGAAGTTCCTGGATCTCTACGTCATTTTCGTCAAACCAGTCTTTGTTCCTCTTTCTAGCAAAGCCCAAGACTTCCACAGAGGATTTTACAATAGCAGTTTTCAGTTGTTCCCAGAGTGTTTCAGGGGAGGAGTATGCTGGATCAACTGTGTCTTTGAGCATGCGCTGTAAATCGGCCTGAAGGGCAGCTTTCTTGTCGTCACGCTGAAGGCTGGCAATATCAAGCTTTTTCTTGGGGGGGGGGGGGGGGGGGGGCTTTCTTGGGTTTCAGCTTGAGGCGGAGCCTGAGTTTGCAGCGAACAAGGCGGTGATCAGTGTGGCACTCTGCGCTTGGCATCACTCTGGTGAGGAGGACGTCACTGCGGTCCCTCTGACGCACTAGGACATAGTCGATAAGGTGCCAGTGCTTGGAGCGAGGATGCATCCAGGTGGTCTTTCGACTGTCCTTTTGCTGGAAAGTAGTGTTGGTGATGACAAGTTGCTGCTCTGCACAGAGCTCCAACAGTAGGCGACCATTGTCATTGCAGTTCCCAACGCCATGCTTGCCAAGGACTCCTTTCCAGGCTTCAGAGTCTTGGCCCACTCTGGCGTTGAAGTCGCCAAGGATGATGACTTTGTCGTCTGCAGGGGTGCTCTGCAGGAGGCTGCGCAGGTCAGAGTAGAACTTGTCTTTTTCTGCAGGCTCTGCCAGGAGGGTTGGGGAGTACACACTGAGAAGGGTGACGTATTGCTGGTGTCTCAGTGGGAGGCGCATGGACATGATGCGGTCGGAGTGACCCGTTGGTAGGATTTCCAACTTAGTCGCAATGGGGGTCTTCACCATGAAGCCCACGCCTGAGAGCCGTCTTTCTGATGCAGGCCTGAATGACCAGTAGAGGGTGTAGCCAGCGCCAAGTTCTTGGAGGCTGCCTTTCTCCGGAAGGCGTACTTCGCTGAGCGCGGCGATGTCGATGTTTAACTTCCGCAATTCATGGGCAATGAGGGCGGAGCGACGTTCAGGGCGTCCGCTGTCTGCTGTGTCGAGCATGGTTCGGATGTTCCAGCATGCTACGTTGAGTCCGGTCGTGGTCGTCATGAGAGTGGATCCATTGTTTTTTCTTGTTTTCTGACCGCATGAGAAGATGCCCGTTGACCGCGGCTAGCCAACTGGGGTTACGAGGGGATGAGCTTTGGTTAGGCCACCTTTTCTAGGCCCCTCTCCATGTGGAACAAGCAGTGCTGTCCCTAGAGAAGGCTGCTTGGTCGTTCAGGGTGTGTCGAGTGACGTTGTCATCCCCAGGTCAACATCAGGCGACCAATATCCTGAACCGCCTGCATGCAGGTTTGAGACTGCGGCTTCCAGTGACATCTTTCACCTGCCGTTTTGCCCCTTGCCTATCGCTACAGGACTTGGAAAGTTCAGTGTCATAGTCCGTGGGCGTTTCCTAAAGCCTGCGCGGTGGAGCTTTTTGGTGGAGTGCAGTGTGCGCAGTACTGGCCCCACCCTTTAAACCCTTGGTTCGTTTGCCATGGCCTAGCAAGCTGGGACGGTGGCATCGAGGTCCTCGGGTCGTAGGTTTTATATCAGACTGTCCTTGTCTTAGTCTCTGGCTCAACAGCCTTCCCCGGAGACACGGGGGCTTTGATGTCAGGGGTTTCCTCCCTTGGCCTTTCCGCAGCCAAGCGGCCATGCCTGCAAGGCAGCAGGGGACTCGTGGGGGCCGGGGTCGTCTATGTCCCGTGCAGATGCGAACATCTGCCCACTGCCCAGACGGTGACACCAGAGGAGAAAAATCCAACGCCGGAACCCGGTATCGAACCTCGCACCTTTGGCATTGGAGGCAGACGCCTTAACCACTGCGCCACTTCCCCCCCCACCCACACACGCACACACAATCACACACACACACCATCACACACACACACACACACACCATCACACCCACACACACACACACACACACACACACACACACACAACACCCGCAATTATTCGTTATTTCTATCGTAAGACATTAAGCAAACATTTTTCTTTGTTGAAAACATAAAAAAATTCCACACGCATGCTAAATTATCCCATCACTAATAACGACAGGGTGTTGAAGTGTTAACATACCCTTTAACAGCAATTTTCTTTTGCTGGTCTGTGATTTTGGACCTTACATCTCGAAGCCGTAAAGTCCAAAAACAAAGACCAGCCACACTCATAATGATTTTGACAACGAAGAATGTGATAACTTTACAAGTTTTATTAATAAATGTTTACACATATATTTGCATTTCTTTTGAAAGACAGAGAAGCGT
The DNA here is from genome assembly GCA_036245525.1 of Semisulcospira habei. Classification (NCBI taxonomy): domain Eukaryota; kingdom Metazoa; phylum Mollusca; class Gastropoda; family Semisulcospiridae; genus Semisulcospira; species Semisulcospira habei. The sequence continues at coordinate 99,244,372 of BTPG01000008.1, read as the reverse complement.
CATCACGCACTGAACCCGTGATCAAATGATGGTCTTAGGCTAATACGCCCTTCATTGCCGGTAACGCCTAGTTTGTTATTGAAATCATTGTAAGCTTAACGTCAAAGATCCCCAGCCGTCAAAGGAATATGGATACAAAGTGGTGTCAGCAAGAGGTATAGATCCTCATGAGCCCCCCCCCCCCCCCTTCCCGCATTTGCGTACATGCAGTTAGTATGGCCAAGCACGCGATCAAAACATAGAGAACTTCTTTAACTCATCCTACCCCAGACACACCACAGGAAGATAAGGATCGACCATGATAGTTCAAGGGTGATGCCAGAATAGCTTGGCGCCTATGGGCGCCAAGCTATTCTGGCATCACCCTTGAACTATCATGGTCGATCTGTGTCCTGCACTGCAATGCAGTCCTCAGAGGACAACGGCAACATTTGGGGATTTCGGTGATGGGGTAAAATGAGTTAATCAAGTGCACTTAAATTACTGGCTACGAGGTAACGTGATAGGTACTTTAGTTGTCTCGCCATTGGCAATTATTTACTATAGTAAAGAGTATCGCACTCTTACGCTCTGATGAAGGATTCTGCCGTTTGGTCAAACAGCTCAATTTATGACAATTTTTAGAGTAATAGTTTCTGCAGTGACTGATGTTCATCCAACCCCTACTACCTAAAAGAGGCATAGATTCGGATGAGCCCTTGCAGCTGCCGGAGCGTATGACAACCTATGCCTTTTGATGACATAAATTGACATCAGATGCTCCTAAAATTGATGGCGTACTCTGAACTGATCGTGCAGCTGTTTTGCGTCAGTGAATTCTTGATGTTAGACAATTTATAAAACACACACACACATACACATACAGAAAAATATGTAAATAATGAAAATGCAATTATTCGATCAGTGTTGCACTCCGTTTCTTAATGTCGACGACAGTGAATTTCATAAAGAAAAATCTGTCCTGAACACTTCTTCCGTATTTGTATTTATCTATGTTGTTATTTGAATGCAGCCGACACCCAGTATTGACGTATTACCGATCAGAGAGGTGGGACACGAAATATAAATGTATGGAGCAGACTGCTGTCTTCGCACATTTGTTAATAACGACAAAATCACTGTCGTTACTGTGTTGCCGCGGGAGGTATTATAAAAAGGCAAAAGTTGAAACGCGAAGTAGGCATGTCAGGCAACACGTGCAAGAATTAAGTCACACAACTGGTGTTATTTGCTTTCATAGCCGCCGTGAGATGGCCTGTTCGGCGTTACCTGGTTAATGCCAAGACAATTAGAACAAACCCAGTTGCAAAAGGCATAGATCCGCATGAGCCCCCGCAGTTGCGGGGGCTCATGCGGATCTATGCCTCTTGCTGACACCACTTTTAATCCATATTCCCAGACAGCTAAGCTTTTTGATGTTGAATTGACGACGACTGCACAAACGAAGTTTCCGTCATCGGACTCTGAACGAGTTAAACCCTAATAACTAACTAACTGTTGCACCCAAAAATGGCAAATTATCTTTTCGTTCTTCTGTTAACGATGGCAACGTACGCCAAACAAAACATATACGTATTTGTCAGCGGCTATTCCACTAGTTTACCTTACACACATGTGACCCATTTTGAATGGCGTCGTACGGAAAACGTGCTAACATTTTCCAAGGATCATGACAATTCACAATTTACGACAGCCGATGTGGACAATACGACAACTGTGCACAGAGTTTCTACACATTTCTTATTGCGAGCTGCATCCGAGTCTACTGAAGATTTGAAGAATCTGACCAGAGCTACAGCAGTTAAACCTACAACTCCGCAACAACCGAAGGCAGCGCCAGTCGTGTCCAAAGAACAGGTGTCGTATGCATCATCCCCTTGACAGCCAAGAAAAAGTGCGCGCCACACCTGCAAGATGTATAAATCCTCATAAGCCTCCACAGTTGCGTGGGCTCATGAGGATTTACACCTCTTGCTGAAACAACTTGTATCCGTGTTCCTTGGCCAGCTGGGAATGCAGCTTTGACGTTGGCTTTACAATGATTTCAAAAGCACAACCTTCGTCCATCGGCTTGATCAAAGAAAGCGAACAAGAAACTTCGCCTGAGTCTGTTGTGAACAGTAGGCTAACTTCTAATTTAGACCAAGCCGACGTTTTTATATGGTATGCACGAATGAAGACTAAAATTTAGACGCCGTATAAATACACAGTTTTGCCTACTGTTCATTGTGAACAGTACACCAGAACGTTTTATTTAGACCAAGCCGACGTTTTAGTCCGCATCCATGCATACCATTCCAGTATGACACGTTCATGAAGCACTACGACGTCGTCAAGTTCGCGTATGAAGGCATCTCTCTGGTTCTGACACTCACGGGTGCGTGCGTCTACCTCATGCCCAAGCTGCGCGGAGTGACCTCAGTCTATCTGGTCGCTCTCAACCTCGTGGACACCGTCTGCGGAACGGTTGTCGTCTGGAGTGGAGTTTGGGGCAATGCAGGTGGACCTGACTCGACTAAATCCTTAGCTTATAACTATCTGACTGTGGTCGGCACCCAGTTTCTTGCAATATCCACACGTCGTGTGGTGTGCTGTCTGTCAGCCGTGGTCAGCCTGGAGCGGTTCCTCGTCATCACCTTCCCGCTGAAAGCCCGCCTCTTCACCATCATCCGCTTTCCTAAACTCACAGTTGCTGCTGTCATCACTACTGTGTTTGCTTTTCACGTGTTCTTGCCACTCAAATACACCGTAGTGGAATCTTCGGCGGGCGGCTATCGTAACGGTTATACTGATCTGTACAGGTAATGCAGCAACAACAGCAACAGCAACAGTAACGTAGTTAGTTTGATGCAGTTTTTGGTTCTGACGCTAATCAGACTGCTAACGCCATTCCACGGCGTGAAAAAGAAAACAAAATTTGAAATAAAAAGCACATACCTAATTCTGATTCGTGATTCTTAGCTACTTATCTTATTAGAGGCTTAAACTGTCTTGTCCTCATGTTCTAAAATGGTTTGTTGTTGTTTGTTTGTTTGTTTGCATAGTTTTTATATTTGTAAATTGGTCGCCTTGTTATTCAGATGCTTTATTCTTCCTTTGTGTTGGTTATTTATGTGCTTGTCTGTGATTTTGCACGTTACGGCCTATATGTGCTTGTTTGTGATTTTGCACCTTACGGCCACAGGCCATAAGGTGCAAAATCACAGACACGCACACAATGTATTGCATATATTTTACTCGCTTGACAGTCATGTAATGTGCTGATCTTGATGTTAAACTGCACAGGACGAACGAGGACGCATTCGACGCTATTTCAAACGTAGCCACGTATGCGTTTTCTTACTTCCCCTTGTTTGCCGGTCTCTGCCTGAGCGTGGCGCTGCTGGTTGCCCTGAGACGTCACGCGGCGTCCCGGAAGAAACTACAGGAAGGAGGAAACGATGAGAAGGCACAGCAGCTCCGTAAGCAAGAAAGACAGCTGGCACTCACCATATGGGTATGTAAAAATATAGGAACACAAGCGCGAAATATGGCCGCATTCTTGTAAGGAGCTTTGTTGCAATGTGACAACTGCCATAAAGATCGTGGACACTTCATAGAGTCTGTAAGTACTTTGTGACGAAAGTGCTGGTTGTTACAAATTTCGTAGAGGATAAACATTACAAAGTTCGTGGAGGCTACACGATAATTTGTCACAAAGCTCGTCGTATTGTAGCAATAGTTGCAAAGCTTGTGCATTGAGTTTGTACGAGCTCCGTGACAACCAAACGTTTCTCACAAAGCACTTGGAGACTACAAAAGGTATCCACGAGTTGTTCTTTTACTATTGTCACATCGTCACAATGCTCGTCACAACACTGCACTACTGGTATCAGTTTCAGCCAACTTAATAAAATTTCAAATACAAAACGATTTCCAAATACCGTCACTTCAGTAGCTCGCTTGAGCTTGCCCTTAGCACCACGTGAATGTTCTGTGTTTACGTACAGTGTGTGAGTGAATGCGTGTGATTCACGTGAGCGTGCTTGTTGGGTTCAGTTCGTGGCTACATTCTGCGCATTGAGTTATATTATAAATATGAGAAATGCGCCATATAAATACCATGTAATAATAAATAAATAATACTGTGCAAAGGCATTTGAGATTTATTTCTGTTTAATCTCAAGTATGCTTCCGCACAGGGGGCAATGTTGCAGAATGTTCAGCTTTCTCGAACCGAATCATTACTCCATGGCATTGCGACAACACTGCGTAAAAACTGTTTTAACTCATTCGAGACGTGCCGCATCTGGATACGCGGTTATATGCGTGAATGAGTTAACCTTGTTCCGAATCGTATTTATTTCTTTTTTGTTTGGGGAGCTGAGTGGCTCAAGTGGCTGAGCTTTTGAATCTCGTCTGAAGGGTCGCGAGTTCGAACCCAGATGGGGTAACAATTTGTACAGATCCTGGTTAGTGCTCCGTCTTTGAAAACCCCTTCGTGGTAGAGAAAAGATGTTCAGACCCAAATGATTTATATTTGTTGGTTATCTACTTGCATTTTACATCTTTTGCAATCACATTTTTGGTCTGCAGTTGTGCACTTTGGTTTTGTCACGCTTTACAATAGACTTTGACAATAGACTTCCCTCAGACCGTATCTCACAGAAAGTGCGGCGTCAAGACTTGTAAATGCATTCATTACGTCCAGGCTCGATTATTGCAATTCTGTACTGGCAGGTTTACCGGCAGATCAGATTTCACGCTTGCAGATGATTCAAAACAATGCGGCGCGTCTCATCTTGAAGAAACGAAAGAGAGACCACGTTACGCCTCTACTAAAGCAGCTGCACTGGCTGCCCGTAAAATTCCGCTGCCAGTACAAAATTGCAATTTTCGCCTATCGGCATTTTGACGGATCTCTCCCGCCGTACCTTTCTGCCAAGCTGTCTGTTTATCAGCCATCACGCACCCTCCGTTCCTCTAGTGTAAAACTTTTTAAAATCCCGAAGCTTAACATGAAAACTGTCGGGGAGCGTTCTTTCACCTTTTTAGCCCCAAGTGTGTGGAACTCCTTGCCAACTGAAATGCGGAATCTGCCCACATTGTCACAGTTCAAAGCTCACTTAAAGACTTTTCTTTTCTGTCGGGCATTTAACACTTAGCTCATCTTTAGCTAACTGTTGACTGCCTTTTATTCTGATCCTTGAGGAAGTGAATGTAAGGTGTTGGGAAGAGACGGGGTGGTTTAAAGTAGTGTATAATCGTGCGTGTGTCTGAGAGAGAAGGTGTGCTGTTGTGCATGCGCAGTGAGTCCAGTGTTTTCCGGGAGAACAGCGCTATACAAGAACTATGTATTATTATTATTATTATTATTAAAATCAGAAGCAGATCATTCAAAATTGCTAATGCCTCGACGAAAACAGTGCATTGAAAGCTCGGCTAGACATGCGATCAATATTTAGGCCAACACTGCACATGTTTCGACGAAAACAGCGGATTAAAAGACCGGACAAACATGCGATATCGGTAAATATATAGGTCAACACTGCACATGTTTCGACGAAAACAACGGATTAAAACCCCGGACAAACGGGGTTTTAATCCGCTGTTTTCGTCGAGACATGTGCAGTGTTGACCTATATACTTCTGATTTTCAGAAATCGTGTATTCTTTATTCACAGCTGTCTACGTCTCTGTTTACGATGCTGTCGCTACCCAACAACGCAGCTCACATTGCGTCACTCTACCACGAGACGTTTGGCAACCTCAAGCTTGACCACTACCTGTACGGCCTTGTCAGTCGCCTGAGCTACCTCGCCATCATCACCACACGTTACACAAACTTCTTCTCCTATCTCGGTCTCAGCACCGCTTTTCGGCAGAGTCTCATCCGAGCCCTGTGCCCTAGAAAGGTTAGCAGAAGATTACTACGCGCCAAAAACAGCAGGCCTTGGCTGAGTGGAGTTTCGGGGGATGGCAGTGATTCTGCAGAGCGCTCAGGACAAACTCAGACATCCACCATTGTGAATACAGTTGTAAATGACACGTAAGAAATTGTTTCTGTATTCATCTACCGTAACCCGCCTTAATCGAATGCGCAAAAGGCTAGTCGGGCCGACGTCGGCCGCCGTTGCCCCGCGCACAGCCTCATTGCGCATTCGGAAGTTAGTAATACCATTCGGCGGGGAAGACTCGTTATCACGTGTGTGTTTTTTTTCTTCCGCAAGGCGGTATCGTCAGCAGGAGTCAAGGGGTTAATTTAGGTCCAACAGTTTTCGCAGATGTTATTCAAGTTCCGGTCTGATACTCAATTTTTCCAGGTTGGAGTTGTTACAGAATGGACAGCTGCAGTGAACGTGTACCGAATCGTGTGGTCTTAACTTACTATCGCAAATGTTAACCGCGAATAACACCCTGTTGGTCGGCAAGAGACATAGATGCTCATGAGCCGCTGCATTCGCAGCGGCTCACGAGCATCTATGTCTCTTGCAGGCGGAAGGGTTTTGACTACACTAATGATAATTTTGCTGCCAAGATTTAAACCTATTGTAACAGACACCGTTTTATCAACCGTAAAAATGAATACGCACGAAACGCATTTCCTAGTTAACTCTTAAACTCCCAGAACTAAATGACTTCCATTCAAAGTCATTTAGTTCTAGGAGTTTAAAGGTTAAAAAATCACAAAGAAAAACAAAAACGCGCCTAAAAAGTATAATTACAACACAATTCATTGCATTTTATTTTCTTGTTTGTTGGACTCCTGTTTTGCGAGTCTGTGGATGTTTGCTGGTTAGTTCGATTGCTGAGCGTGCATGCGTGCGTGCGTGCGTGCGCGCGCGCGCGCGCGCGCGCGCGTGTGTGTGTGTGTGTGTGTGTGTGCGTGCATGCGTGTGTGCGTTCGTGTTTGTGTGTGTGGTTGTTGAATCGTGTGTACGTTCGTTTCTGGAAGGCTGATTTGTTGGTAGGATGTTCGTTTTTAAATTTTAGCCTTTTTTTAAACTGAGACCTTCAAATAATAAGGGTCGTTAAAACACACACAAAACAATAATCATAATCTAACACATATTATTTCTGAAACACAAACTCACGATGGAAACTAGCAATGTGTACGAGTCTTTTTTCAAATAGTCTTTATGTATTGTCGTTAACAGGCATAAGCAATACACAAAAACAGATTAGTTTAACATTTGTTTACTCCTAATAATAAAAAGAAATGGAAGCAAACTGCAGTTAGAACAATCTTCTCGTAATTTTCCTGTTTCGTAGAGCTAGCTATACGCACCGCATTTCATCCGTACCACTTTGGACAAACAGCCGACATCAAGTGAAGCCAACAAGACTACAAAATGAAAGCCAAAATGGCCACCAACACTCTAATATTGTGAAGGAGATCATCCCCTTTCAACGCAATGAAACAAAAATCCACATAAAAGTGGTCAGGCTTGGTCCTCTGACGAGAGTAGTGCCTGGTAAATAAAGCAAAAAACTTACTCGAAATACACAAACGCAAATAAATGACAAATCAAGACCAAACGTCAAATTAGTTTTGTGTTTACGGCCGGCCGAAAAAACAGGCCATTTCATCGGATAGTGTGCGATGTGATAAACTTTTTTTTTACAAAGATGCTAGATCTGTGTCTGAAATATCCCCCGCGCATTTTCAAAATCGAACACTCCGAGATAGTACATTCTTCCTCTGCGCTACTCAATTTTAATACACGAAGCCATCAAAATCTAGCAAACTATACAGATAGTCTCACACGTCTCGGACGGGGGAAAATTTTCAAATTTCATGCAATCCAAATTCGATATTTTCAGTACTCTTACATTTTCACCGCTGGGGACCATACTTAGTCAAAATTATGTCTCGAGGGACGTTTTAGGATTTTTTAAAGTGTCAAATCTACTGTCCTGTTCAATCACTCGTGCGGTGATCCTCCAGCTTAAACCAAGGCTAAATCAGCCACAGCTTACAAATTACGGCGGGAGACATGAACCACAGCATTTAAGAAAAATATTGGTCAGTCTCCCTTCCGCAGCTGCAAGAGGTATAGATCCTTATGAGCCCCCGCAGTTGCGGCGGCTCAAGAGGATCTATACCTCTTGCTGAAAGCACTCTGTATCCATGTTCCTTAGAAGCCTGGGGATCTTTGACGTTGAATATACAATGATTTTTAAAATACACTGGCAGCGAAGGGTTTAAGGCTTGCACCAGATTAGCTTGGCGCCCGTTGGGGCGCCAACCTGATCTGGTGCAACCCTTAAACTATCATGTCCCATCTATCTACTCTCGAAACAGTTCGTTTTCGTCATGATGACGACGCCCAGCCTGTTTGGAAAACCGTTTCTTCACTTGAAAGAGTTAACCATAATTATTCGTTCTTGGGCTCACAATCTCGACGAGTCTGTGACAGACAAATCCGCATGTGTTTGATCTGCGCTCAGATTGCCCGACGAACCGCGACCGGCACTTGATGCCACAAAGTGTCTTGGAGCAGTTTGTCCTCGCGCTCTTTTATTGTAATTGCAGACGCGCTTGAAGTTCCGGCGGAAGGCAGTGCTGAGGCACACGTAAGACAGGAAGTTGGTATAGCGGCTGCCGATGAGAGGAATCTGGGTAAAGTTGTCTACGAGTCGGTACAAAAGGTGCTCGAAGCCGTAAAAATGGAAGGAAGGGTGGAAGGTAGCTACGAGCTGAGTTGTGTTGCTAGGCAAGGACAGCAGGGTGAAGAGCAGGATGGACAGCTGAAAAAAAAAATTAAAAAATCAGATTGCACCTGAAAGGCAGCCTCAGTGTTACGCGCTCCAGAACACCGCGGTATCTGATATAACAAGCATGCAAAGATCTCTGGCTCCCACGGGGATACCTGGTGAGCAAAGGGTCCTCCGGCCGACGTCAGCCTTAGCTGGTCCGCGCATATCCGTGCGCGGGCCTGCTAAGGCTGATGTCGGCCCGAAGATAATTTTGCGTACCAAGTGTTTTTTTCTTTACTAGTCTAAGTAAATCAGCGCTGCCGCGAACAACGCGGACTGACTTTTGGATTCCGGGCACCGCGATATACCGAGCCTGACCTGTATTCATTATTTAGTCATGTGTGATTTATGTATTTTATAACATGTTTGTTTCTTCGCTTATTTGTTGCGTTCATTTGTTTGTTTATTAATCGCGTGTGTTTTCTTTGTTCGTTCCATTGTTTATTTATTGTTATTATCGCGTATGCATTTAGCACCTAAATAAATGATTGATTAAATCATTCATTCATTCATTCATTCATTCATTCATTCATTCATTCATTCATTCATTCATTCATTCATTCATTCATTCATTCATTCATTCAATCGTTCGTTCTTTCGTTCGTTCTTCCGTTTGTTCATTCGTTTGTTCATTTATTTATATACTGCTTCAATTAAGAGAGAGAAGCATTACACCTACCCAGATGGTTGTGGCCAGCTGTCTTTCCACTTTATCCACCACACTGTTCTTGAGGTCGCCAGCGTGTGACTCCTGGAGAGACATGCGTGCGGCTGTGTGTCGCCTAAGTACAACCATCAGCGCTGCACTCAGCACCAAACACAGCGCCAGAGGGATGTAAGAAAACAGGAATTTGGCTGCGTTAGAGACGCCATCAAACGTCTGCTCGTTGACTTTAAAGGTTTCTCTGACCAAGACGGTGTATCCTAGGCCGCTGCTGGACGGAGCCACCTCGTACTTGAGCAGCAGATAGGCGTGGAAAGTCAGCGTGAGGATGGACAGACCGATGATGCAGATCTTGGGGTAGCGGATCAGCTTGATATAGCGCGCTCTGAGCGGACAGACGACGACGAAGAGTCGCTCTAGGCTGACTATGACAGACATGAGGTATACCACCCTGCGGCACGACACCGACATATAGAGCGTGCCTACCAATGTCAAGTACGCAAACCCTTCTGACGACGGTGTGTTCACGCCCCAGATGACGTCACGAATTCTCTTAATGACCACCAGGATACCGGAGACTGTGTCCGCCAAGTTTAAGGCCACAAGATAATAGGCAGTAGCGCAGCGCATGTTGGGTAAAGCGTGGACACAGGCGCTGATAGAAGTTAAAATGACAGACACCGCTTCGAATACAAGGTTAAAAATGGTGAGGATGGGCATCATGCTGTCAAATGCTTCTTGTGATACAGTCGGACGTGGTATACCTAATGATGGAATATGGTTAGCTGCCGAAATGTTTGGACTGATTTTAAAAGTAGAGTTTTCGGCACTCTGTGTCGTCAATTCGTTTTCAAGATGCAGGATGCTGCTTGTCACATTCGCAAAGTTTTCATCGGAGATAGTGTGACTCAAAAACTCAGAATTTGCCAGATCTACTTCACGAAATGAATTAAGAACCATGGCAGCTATATAGAGAAGATGAAACATCTTGCCTCCACAGCCGATGACTGTTTTGGTGGACAATGATAGCAAGTTTGCTCTGTGTGAGCGATTCTCGGTATATTTTGTAGTGTCTAGCCTGACGAGCTCCGTCCTTATCGCAAAACCGTCCCTTGTGTCCATGGACTTAGAAAATGACGTTTTTACCTGAGCATTGCTACATTTGAAAAATTGATTGTGAAACTTGATATCGCATCAAAAGAAACCTGTGTGTCGGTTTTTTTTTTAAATTTTGGACCTTACGGCCTTGTGCCGAACTAAAAACCAACTGACAGCTATGTCATACATGTTCCATTTCTAACGACAGTAATAGGTTAACTAAAATCACAGAGAATCACACACTTCTGTTCAAGCTGATCGACAGGAAATTGAATCCTTCTGCCATCACGTAAGATCTGATGTCAATTAAAGTTACTCCGGCAGAGACTGAAATGTTGCAAATCTTTCTCAGACAAAACCACGGACGGAACACATGTATACATGAAGCCAGCAAGAGAAACGTGCGCTAGTCTGCAATCTTGCACCTTACGGCTGGAAGCCGTAAGGTCCAAATCACAGACTAACACAAAAATTGGTTTGAGCACGCATCATTGGCGCTGTGAAGGCAAAAGACAGCAAGTCCATTTTTGTGAAAAGCGAGATATTGATTGTAATGCAATGAAAAGCTTGCTTTTCACAAAAAATGGACGTAGATCAGTCTTCAAAGTGCAGCCGTGTCTTACAAGGCCTCATCAGGATTAATGCCGCTCACAGACGTGTTTCGTTCGCTGTTGGGTTGCTTGTTGACTGGTCCGCATTTTGCTTGTTCGTGATTTTACAACCAGACATTAGTGAATTCATTTTAGACGTTCAGTTGCATTGACGCCCACCTCAAGCAGACTCTTGCCGTGGCAAAGAGGCATATATTCTCTTGAGACCTTGCAAGCTGCACTCGATGATGAGACTCTATGTCACTCGCTTGCTCAGATCGGTCTCTTGCATATTCTGAGATTGAGGGAGTTTAAAGGTTTAGGTGAACGATCGATTAGGAACCCGTGGCATACACTGAATGTCCTGCAATTACGTTTTAACCAAATTGGAAAGAAAACGTGGCTTTCTACGTGAATAGCATAGCGGCTGATGTTGTAGCGAAATTTGTGACAAAATGGCAATAGTCGCAAGGGCTCTTGGGTATATTGCTGTCCTGATTTGGCAAAAGCCATCATGTCCCTTTTTGTGAAAAACATTATTTTCATTGTTGTACAATAAGAAATCTCGTTTTTCACGAAAAGAGACATACTGACTTTCACAACGTGCTTTGTGTTAATGTGTATGGTTGTCAAGAAGTTCTTTGAGTTTCCAGACTCCACGTTTTGTTTATGACAACGAAAACATTTCTCACAAAGCTATATGGTAATCTTCCACGTAGTGGTCGCACGATAATAGTGAGGCCATTTGGTGCGATCAGTTGTTGTGACACGATATACCGACGAACGAAAGAAATGCGACATGATTGGAATCATCGGAAAGACTTCAGTGTTTCCGATTACTCCAATGATCTCGCATTTCTTCTGCTCCTCAGTGTATCTCATTAAAACAGAGCGGTCGTTTCTGGTCCAGACAGGAAGAAGATAATGCCTCGGTTGATTGCATGAGAAAGTCGTTTTTACATAATCTACACATTGTTACATTGACTCATTCTGCTCTCAAATGTGTGTGCCTAATTGCATTACCCGTTAGCTTTTCACTGTATAATCTATGGCGTAAAACACCCGAACGCACATTATACCAAAACAATAAAACTCATTATGGGTTCCTGTACATTCAAAAGCGACCTAACCCGCTGACCGACTGGATCACTCTAACTAAGAAAATGTGACCGTTTTTACCAGCAAGATATATATATATATATATATATATATATATATATATATATATATATATATATATATATATATATATATATATATATATATATATATATATATATATATATATATATATCCTAACCGCTGACCGACTGGATCACTCTAACTAAGAAATGTGACCGTTTTTACCAGCAAGATATATATCTATAATATATATATTCTCATGAGTCTCTGCGACTTCAGGGACTTATGAGAATATATATCTCTTGTGAAGTGTAGGGGGTTGGTCTAGAAACAATGTTTGCGTGCTTGCCAGACATGCCAGTACATACTGTGAAACCCGAAAATGGACAAGTCGATATGCTTAATCGTCTATCAGCAATGAGTATTGTTAAAAGCAGCATGCAGAAAATTTAATCTAACCCTTTCGTACGATATTCCCATAGAAATCTGCACCGTTAAAGTTTTTATTTTTATTTTTAAAACGCATCCTCAATGTTTGACTGGAGGCGTTTTTGATGTGTTGAATCAGCTGGTAACTTTTGATTTAAAAAACAGTGATGATTTTTTTTTTTACCGTGTTATGGACATTAATCCTTTCGTTGTCAGTGGCTGTTTTTGTCGAAAGGATTCTTGTAGGAATCATCGCGACAAAAATCGCTACCGACAACTGAACGGTTAATCTTAACCCATTCAGCCCTGGCGCACTACAGCAGGAGATGGGTCTACCAGGATAATTCAACGGTAGTGCCAGATTAGCTTGGCGCCTATCGGCGCCAAGCTAATCTGGCACTGCCCTTGAATTATCATGGTCGATCAATCTCCTGCTACTGGTACATAGTCATTAGATGACGCCTCCAAAATTTGTAAAATACGGCCGTCGGGCTGAATGAGTTAAAACAAAGTACGTCCTGTAGACAGATCACGGGAATCCAGACCAAAAAGGTGACTGCCAAGCTTGTAAAATGCAGAGAAGAATCCAACGGAGAAAGAAACACGCTTAGTAAAGACAGTTGCAACACAATTGTGTTGTAACTATCTTTTCTAAGCGTGTTTCTTTCTCCTTTAGGTTCTTCTCAGATCACCGGACTGTATTTTGGCGTCCAAACATCTCGGATTCGAAATCGTTTATGTTCAAAACACTTGCAATCTTTGACAGCAACAATCAAAATGATGACGACGAGAACAACAGACGAAGAAGACCAGATAAATTACTTATAAAAGGAACAATAATAATTTAAACGAAAACGAGAGAACAACAATCAAACGAACTACAGATGTTTGTTTATCGTGTACGTTCGTGCTTTTAAAATTCAGAGCAAACTATAACATGGGCAAATTAATTTCAAGCAAGCATGCAAAGTGAAGATTGGATAGTTCAAAGAATATTACAGAGAAAAAAGCGAATTACCGCAATGCCAACATATGTGTGTGAGTGTGTGTGCATGTGTGTGTGTGTGTGTGTGTGTGTGTGTGTGTGTGTGTGTGTGTGTGTGTGTGTGTGTGTGTGTGTGTGTGTGCCGGGTGATTTCTAAATTTGCACCTACAATCTACAAAATCACAAACTAGCGCTTTATACGGATTCGTCAACTGTCATCAGTCCTGTCAGTCGCTTTGCCGCAATATTGTTTTCCCGCAATGACAATTTTGAAACGAAGGGCAAAAAGCTATTATTGAAAAAAAACAACAACAACGAATACTGTATTTCTGGATTTTAATGTCTTTTGCTTCCCCCTGCTGTTCATTCGCTCACTACACGTTTATGTTTTGTGAAAAATAAAAGTTTCGTTGTCTACTAAGAGTAAATATCTTGCTTTTCACTGTAATGGGTTTACCGTCTTTTGCCTTTTACAGGGCTGAGTAGGTTTCACATTAGCCACATGTTTCTTTAATCAAGTACATGGATCACCGTCACTACAGTCACTAAAAAGATACTTCCTCTAGAACGGTTTCCTTTGCCGTCAATAATGCCGCTCAGTCGTGACACCCTACAACAAGATCCTGATCGATAGTGACAATTGAAGGGTGGTGCCAGAATAGCTTGGCGCCTCCAGGCGCCAAGCTATTCTCTCACCACCCTTCAACGATCATGAACTGTAACGTATATCTTCAGATGACCACCCTGAGATGTAAAAAATTCGCTGTGAGAGTTCGATGTCTTACGTCAGTCTGCTTCGGATTGAACAGTGGAAAACGCAGTCTGAGACATATCGGCGGTTGCAACGCTTGATCGCTGTCCATGCTTGCCAGACCCTACCAACAGCTTTTGCACTACTTTCTTGGGGCACAAGATGCGCAGGAGGCTCCGGCGGAAGGCAGTGCTGAGGCCCAGATACGCGAAGAAGTTGGTGTAGCGACTAGCGATGAGGGTGACGTAGGAGAAACGGCCGACCAGCGTGTACAGCCTGTGCTCGAGACACAGGAAGCAAAACGTGTTGTGGTAGGTTGCGACCACCTGTGCCGTGTTGCTTGGCAGTGAAAGCAAGGTGTACAGAAGCGTGGACAGCTGCAACATGGCGCAACAAAATTGACGATCAGATAACCCCTTCACTGCCGAGAAAAGGTGAACACCACCCAACTGCAAGAGTTATAGATCCTCATGAGCCCCCGCATGAAGATCTATAACTCTTGCTGAAACCATTTTGTATCCATGTTTCTTTGACGGCTGGATTTACTATGATTAAAAATCTCCTCTAGTAGTGAAGGGGTTTAACACCTTTACTTCCGGGGCAAGGCGACAACACCAACCAAGATCCCAGTAAGCAAACGGCTCTCTGGCCGATCGTGTCGGCCCGAGGACCCTCCTTTGCTTGTTGGGATAGCCCCCCCTCCCCCACTACCCATCCTGCAGACGTGTAAACCGGTAAGATTTTACCGGTTCCCCAAAACTAGGCCGCTCTCTCGAGGCGATAACGCGTAGTGGGCTGTGGGCAAAGAGAGCGTGTCACTATGGACGATCGGCTTCGCGAGTAGGAAAACTCCACAGACACAAACTATTTCCCTGAAATCACCCAATATTAGCAGCGCTTAAGTGAATAAAAATGTATCTACTCTTGGTGTAACAAAGTTGAATAATTTCGCTAGCTGTTGAAACGACATTGCAGACGGCCACTCTGACTAGCTTTATCGTCATCTGCAGTTTAACTTATGTTGAGAGATCGTTTTGCTCATTAGTATTATTTCTACAAAATTCAAAAAAGGCTGCAGTGCAACAACTGTGTGGCCAGGAAGCAATCGTCAACGGTTCTTTGTCAATCTGAGCTTAACTCATTCGAGACATGCCGCCTCCGGATACGCGGCGTATGCCGCGCATCCGGAGGCGGCACGTCTCGAATGAGTTAACGTTGCAGTATATTGCATGATATGCAGAACCGAGTTGCCCACATTTTATGGATCGCAGGGTATATAGTCTCGGCTCAAAGACGTGAAGAGTCTAGCGAGCGTCATCAGCGCTGCGTGCATTGCAGGGAGTTTGCGCTTTATAAATATAATTATTATTATTTATAAATTTAATTATTATTACTCAGGAACCGGAAACCAGCCTATTAGATCCCGACGTTTTATCGTCTGATTTCAACGATTGTAGCATTAGATTCCTGCAGAACTATTTTTTTTATGATCAGCACTTTGATGGCATCCGTTTTCAGTCAAGATAATATGTTGGAATACATGTGGAGTACGAGAAGCGAGATCCGCAGAATGAACCTACAGATCCAAATTCAAATCTTTTGAGACCCTTGTGCATGCAACCATCAGTACCGGCGGTTGCATGCACAATGTAGTTAACCCCTTCCCTACCGAGAAATATGTTCACGACACTACTGCAAGAAGTATAGATCCTCCTGAGCCTCCGCAATTGGGGGGCTCATGAGGATCTACGCCTCTTTCTGGAACCAATTTGTTTCCGTTTTTCACGGGACGACTGGAGTTCTTTCGCGTTGAATTACATAGATGTACGTAAAGTGGCAGTTAAGGGGTGAAATGGGGCACCTACCCAGATAGTTAAGGCCAACTGTCTCTCGGTACTCCTGGCCTCTGCCGCCTTCCCGTCATCCTTCCCTTCCTGTAGCAACTGGCGTGATGCCGCGTGTCGCCTGAGAGCCACTATGAGAGCCACGCTCAGCACCAGACATATAACTAAAGGTACGTAAGAGAACAGGTACTTTGCGGCGTTAGACACGTCATCATACTTCTGTTCGTTGGCCTTGAAGTCATCTGAGTTGACCATGGAGTAGCCCACGCCCTTTGGCGAAGGCACTACCCGGTATTTCAGCGGCAAGTAGATGTGGATGGACAGGATCGCCGCACACATAACCGAGGTGGAGATCTTGGGGTAGCGCACCAGTTTGATGTATCTGGCCTTCATGGGGAAGGCGATGACGAAGAACCGCTCCAGGCTGACCATGGCTGACAGGCAGTAGACCATCCTGCGGCACGACACCGTGGTGAATAGAGAGCCGTATATGGTGAAGTAGTGGTATTCAGCTGATACTGTTGCTGCCGTTCCCCCACTTTCTCCCCACAATGTCCTGACCACCACCAGAAAGCCAGAGACCGCGTCCACACCATTGAGGGCCACGAGATAACAAGCAGTGGCGCAGCGCATGCTGGGTAAAGCGTAGACACAGGAGCTTAGAACACACATGACCACAGATACCGCTTCAAAAACCAGATTGAAGACGTTCATGATTTCCATCAGGCGGTCGAACGTTTCTTGGCTCACGGACGGCTGAGGTGACATACGTGCGGTCGCCTTTGTTGTTTGTAGTGACGCACGTGTTGAAGTCTCATTAGCTGAAGCCATCTTTGTATAAAACTGTTGGTCTGTGGTGTTGTCTAAGAAGGACCCTGTAGTCTGTGCTCGTGATAGTGTCAAGTTGTATGCGCAAAGCACCACAACTAGCAAAACAGGGACGACCAAGCCCATTATGAAAATGCCTTTTTGGAAAGTCAGAGATCACCGACAGGGCTCCACATATATTGTCCTATAAATGAATATAATTATTTTGTTATAACGCCTGGTTATGAGTGTTTTAGTCTGAGTGAAAACTCGTAATTTTTGTCTGTGCTGACTTTCAATTCTTTATTTGCTGATTGAGTTTAAAGTATCTCGCGCTAGACGAAGCAAGAAGGCACTCTTCTATTTATTTATATTTGTCTCAAAGTCAAAAGAATTCAGTTTATTTGCCTGTGAGTCATATTTCCATAGTTTACTTTTGAAAAGTGTTCTAGATGGTCGAACGATTGTCGGCTTCCCATCAGATATCTGCAACATCCGAGTAGTTTTCTATAACATAAATAATATCCAAGTGATATGAGCAAATTGGCGGGGTTTTATACCTTTCCCCCCCTTTCCTTTAATGATACCATAGTATTATCAATGTCCGATCGATTGTCTTTTAGGAAAAATGTCATGTTGCGCATGTTGTTTCCAATTAGGCAAACAATTGTCGAGAACTTTTTCAAAGGTACCTCGTGCGAATAATTTCAGTTGGAAATGTTTAGAATACATTTATCAGCCAGGCAGTCGCAGGTGCTCATGAGAATCGATGTCTCTTGCTGGCAGACAGAAGGCCCTCAGTTACTCGTCAAATTATATGTACTCGATTGCATTGTGAGTATGGGCGTGTCAGGTTGCTGTACTTTTTCTTTTCGTTTCCAATTATAATCAGGGGGAAAATTATCCTGTTTTGCAAATTGAAGGAATAATAAAACCTGCGCAATTTTCATTCTTGCCCCACTGGCATTTTCTCAACAAAACCCTCAGTTAGCACTTCCCTCAGCAAAAGACATAGACTCACATTGGCCTCTGCAGCCGCAGTGGTTCATGAGCCTCAAGTTGTTCAGTCGGTTCAGTTGTATCTCACACTGAGATTGATATTCAAGGGCGGATCAGGTGTGGGGGTATGGGGACTGGCCTCGGAAGGCCCATATTGTGTCAGGTTGAACGTCCCAAACAAGCACCCCCAACCCACCCATCAACCCACCCCCACCACACCACACTGGAGGTACCTGATTCGCCCCTGATATTTACGACCAAAAAAACAAACAAAAACGAACGCGACGGTTCAAAAAAAAAAGTATGCTGATGTTTGCACTCAATTTCCATAATCTGGAACGCCTTTATCAATATACTGTATAAATAAAGTCCTCAAATGTGATAATTTCTACGTAATTACGAACGTATCCTCCAACTGTTAACAAAAAAAGAGGATTTATTCCGTTCAGTGCAGAAAAATTTTGAACACAACACAACCGCAAAAGGTATAGAACCTCATGAGGCCCCGCATTCGCGGGGGATCAAGAGGATTTATCGCTCTTGCTGACACCACTTCGAATACATTATTCTGTGGCAGAAAGGATTTCTTTTTGTGTTTAATCAACGAAGATTGCAGAAACACAGTCTGTGTCAGCTGGCACTGAACGAGTTAAGAGGACAAAGAATATTGTTACTATAATAACGCAACTACTGGCAGTAAATTGGATTTGAAAATATTTGTATAATTACTTTCTTCTAGGGCATCCGTTTTCTTTTGCTAAAGGGTGTTTACAAAAGAGACAGCTCCAATAACAATAAAGTGTATGTTGTTTTAATTCATTCAAAGCAAATGTTATCTTTTAAAATAAAAAAATAAAAAGTAAATAAATAAATAAATAAAATATAAAAATAAATGATGTCTTGATAGTACAGTAATGGGGTTCACGTGAATATAAGCCTCTTGCTAATTACCATAATAATAATAATAAATAATACCGTTATTATATAAATGCACCTATTTCAATACATTAAACTTTGAACCTACTATTTACCAGACTGTTTGAGTAGTACAGTAACCCTAACTGGCACGTCACTTAACATTTATTACTGATGTCGTTTGATGAACGGATTTCCAGCGATGTTTTAACACATACAACCTGAAGACACCACAATGGGACATGGATCGGTCATGATAGTTCAAGTGTAGTGCCAGATTAGCCTGGCGCTTTGCGATGCGCCAAGATGATCTGGCACTACCCTTAAACTATCATAACCGATCCACCTTTCGCAAAACTAATTTCCACTCTGTGTATACGCCTCGTATTATTGCGAAATTGCATTACTGGGTGCGAATAAGTTAATGCACCTATAGCAATTTTATTTCAGATAAGGACACGGTGTACTGATTTTCCCTTATTTAGAACCGTTCTTCGTTTAACCCCTTCACTGCAAGTGGACGCAGATTGTGGTTCTGAAATCATCGTTAATTCAAAGCAGGAAGAACACCAGCCGTCCAAGGGGTGGTGTTAACAAGAAGCCGAGGGGGCTCATGAGGATCTCTGCGGGTTAACGGGGTTCACAACGCACTGATTTTCTCTCATACAGAATCGTTACTTGTTGAAATCAACAAGGGACATAGGAGGGACGCCTCACTTCTGGATACTTTACTCAGTGTGGTAAAGTGTACGTTGCATGTATGTATGCATTGTCTAACCATGAAATCAACAAGGGACATAGGAGGGACGCCTCGCTTCTGGATACTTTACTCAGTGTGGTAAAGTGTACGTTGCATGTATGTATGCATTGTCTAACCATGAAATCAACAAGGGACATAGGAGGGACGCCTCGCTTCTGGATACTTTACTCAGTGTGGTAAAGTGTACGTTGCATGTATGTATGCATTGTCTAACCATGAAATCAACAAGGGACATAGGAGGGACGCCTCGCTTCTGGATACTTTACTCAGTGTGGTAAAGTGTACGTTGCATGTATGTATGCATTGTCTAACCATGAAATCAACAAGGGACATAGGAGGGACGCATCGCTTCTGGATACTTTACTCAGTGTGGTAAAGTGTACGTTGCATGTATGTATGCATTGTCTAACCATGAAATCAACAAGGGACATAGGAGGGACTCCTCGCTTCTGGATACTTTACTCAGTGTGGTAAAGTGTACGTTGCATGTATGTATGCATTGTCTAACTATGTAATAAGAGCAGGAGACACTCACGCGCCACTGAAGCTGAGGCTAATGAGAGTATATACAATATTGGCTTAATTATAAATTCTAATGGATAATTGCAACGGTATTTGTGCATATACCATTTCACTTGCGGTGACGGGGATTTCTTTCTTTAACTCATTCTACCCCAACACCGAAATCCCCAAATTTTGCCGTTGTTCTCTGAAGACTGCATTGCAGTGCAGGACACAGATCGACCATGATAGTTCAAGGGTGATGCCAGAATAGCCCATAGGCGCCAAACTATTCTGGCATCACCCTTGAACTATCATGGTCGATCCTTACCTTGCTGTTGTGTGTCTGGGGTAGAATGAGCTAAACATTTCATTAAAAAAAACATTTCTGTCAATTAACGACCTGTTCTGCGCCAGTGTGCCAAAATAGCTCGACCCATTTTCGCGGGAGATGTATCGTGGACCGGCAGCCATACGAGCAGATTGTTTGCCCGACATTAAAGCGGCACGTGGCTGCGGTCTTTTTGACTGCAATGTCCGCACGTGATCAGTTTGACTGACGGGGATGAGTCCGAAAAGGTAATCAATTGTTCAAACTGGTCAAACCCACAAGCATACTAAACACTTCACTGCCGGAGCACAAAATTCAAACCAAAATTCAAGAGGCATAGCACCTCGATGAGCCCTGGCAGTTGCGGGGGCTCATGAGGATCTATGCCTCTTGCTGAGACCACTTGTATCCACGCTCCTTGGACAGCCTTGTGTGTATCATCTTGGTAATGCATTAACAAAGGTTTCAGAAGCGCAATCTGCCTCGACCGGGATAAAGACCACCTTATTAACAGAATTTCAAACCGTCTATTAACCTGACTTTCTTCAGCTATAGATGTAAATGTGTTGACCCTTTCCAGCAAGAGACACAGCTTCTGATCAGCCCCTGCGGCTGCAGTAGCTCACCAGAATCAGGGCCTCTTGCAGACGGAGAAGGACCTGGCTGATTGCAGAGTCCTCGCCCATCTCCTGTCTGCCGATAATGTCTTCCAATGAGCTACTAAAAGTTCTTGTCTAACATAGAAAGTAAACATTTACCCGCAAAATTTTACTCCATCCGCAACACTGAAAGTGTCGAATAACTGCTTCGCCAATTAGTGTGACGCGAGACCACGTTATTTGCATCACATTAACATGACGTCAATTCGTTTTCCAAAGGAAGGACATCGGCGAACGTTTATTACCAAAGAAACAAACTCTGTCGGGAAATGATGCATTTTAACCTCTTCACAGTCAGCTGAAACTTTCTTTTTATTTGTGTTCATCCACCCAAGGAACACGGATATATATGTGGGCCAGCACGAATCAAAGAACGGTATGAGGCCCGCAGATGTTTATGTGGTTCTTTCCCTCCCGACAGGTTAGTGTACCTTAACGCATTCAACTCCGACACGCCACGGCAAGACATGGATCGAGCGTGATAGTTCAAGGGTTGTGTCAGAATAGCTTGGCGCCCATAGGCGCCAAGCTATTCTGGCACAACCCTTGAACTATCAAGGCGCCAAGCTATTCTGGCACAACCCTTGAACTATCACGCTCGATCTGTTTCCAGAGGTGCAATACAGTCTTCAAGGGGCAACTTCAAAATTTGCGGATTTCGGTCCTGGAGCAGAATGTGTTAAGCGTCAATAATATTATCTATTGAGTTGTTTTAAATTCTTTCGTTATAAAAAAAAAAGGGATTGGCTGTACCGTGAGCAGGTGGAGGTGGAGTTACGTGCTCTATCCATCCACCTACACATTTGGGACTGGTGTTTTTGTGATTTGTTTTACTCCTTCTTTTTAACATTAACACCATTTTTTTTTTACAAAAGTACTTTTTATGAACTTGTAACAGATAGCAAAGTTGGTAATGAGCGGGCTTGTACAGGCACCTAATTGACATTCCAACCAAGCACAATGTTCCAGCGAGCAAAATATCATGACGTACGCCGCAGTTGGTCCGCGCACGGCCGTGCGCGGACCAACTGTCGCGGAGGTCGGACGGATGTCCTTTCGTGAATATAATCTTTACCACCTGGTTTTTTTTTTTCTCATAGTGAAACCGTTTCGATCTACTTAGCAACGTAAATCATGTTTTAGCTGGCAACCACAGACAAAAGCATGGACGCCGAAGTGATGTAAAAAATGTTCAACACAGTTCCGTACTAACTGAAATTACTCGCAGACAGAAACATCAGAAGTTGACGTCATACATAATCCTTATTTTCGTCATTTACAAACAAAATGGTCTCTTCTTGTGGTGTTTTCCATGCTGAATTTTAGTGTAAGGACAAGGTATTACGCGGTTCCGTTTTGGTTTGCTCCTGCATTATTGGACAATTGTCCACTTAAATTTTATTTTATGTGTGAAGTGGTCGTTGAGGTTGACAATAGTGAGGTTTCGTTTGTAATGAAGGACTCCATAAAACGAACGAGAGCGGATAGCCAGCTTGTACCAGACAAAATTTCAATATCTCAAGGAGGCATGGATCCTTATGAGCCCCTCGGGCCTTTTACTCTTCGGGCTCATGAGGATCCATGCCTCCTTGAGATGTTTGGAGTGATGTCTATGCTAATGGTGCAAGCTGTTGTCACCAGTGATTTCGCCCTTGTTTGTGTTTGGGAGGTGTTCGTAGCAAACGAAACCTCACTAATACCTTCACCAAGTAAACCTCTCGTAGGCAGTTGTCCTCTAGTCAGTTCACTCGAGTGTCATGACGAAACTTATATTTCTTGTTGCAACGAATATTCTCAGACAATCTTTCCTTGACAAGACGTTCACAGTGCTGATGACGTCAGGATAATGAGCCTTACCTGGGCGGTCGTGAGAAAAAAGAAAAAAAAAAACAAGATTCCACATTCTGTACTCGGTCTTAGGTCAGAATGTAAACTTGTATTTTCTTTGCTCTCATGACAGCCCCACACTAAATCGATCATTACTTGCCTCTCAGCTTACAAGATTAGCTCATTCAGCCCCGACACACCACAGCAAGACATGGATCGAGCATGACAGTTCAAGGGTGGTGCCAGAATAGCTTGGCGCCTACAGGCTCCATCCTTGAACTATCATGCTCGATCTGTTTTTTGAATTGTAATACAGTCCTTCAGTGGGCAACTTCAAAATTTGGGGATTTCGGTCCTGGGGTAGAATGTGTTAACGCCTCGCCCACCACTTTATTGTCCTTGATCAATGCGAAGTGTTGACCACACCTGCACTTCCGTTTAGCCGAACTAAGAGCAACAGCGCACACGAACAGCACAGAAATAAATCCTTCGGATAATTAGGCCATGTGTACGTTTAATCTCTTTACTGCCGAGAACAATGTTTCTGTGAAAAATAATCAACAACTTGCAGGAAGCATAGATCCTCATGAGCGCCCGCAATTGCGGGCGCTCATGAGAATCTATGCCTCCTGCTGAAACCAATGTGTATCCATGTTCCTGTGACGACTGGGCATCTTTGACGCTGAACCTATTATTTCAGAAACACAGTCTGCTTCCACTGGCAGTTAAGTGTCGTCATTGCGACATCTCGCACATTCATAACCATCTTAAGATATGTCTAATAGTTGAAATACCTCGGATACTGATATCCATATCAACGGAATTTTGCTAACGACGCCGAAAATCATTTCCTGACTTCACAGGTTAACCCTTTGACTATCGGCAGCGCCTTTTGTCGCGTTTGTCTTTCTCGTAACAGGTGTAGTTTTCTTAGACTTCCGGAAAGCCTTTGACATGGTGAACCATGACATACTTATAAAGAAAATATCCTTATATACTAAAAGCGCAGCCGGGTTTTTCAAATCCTACCTAGAAAACAGAAGACAAAAAGTTCTCCTTAATGGTACATATTCTAGTCACTGCAAGGTAAAGCATGGCGTGCCCCAGGGCTCTATTTTAGGTCCTCTTTTATTCTGTTTGTTCATTAACGACCTTCCACTCACAATTAGTGATGATAGTGTTGCATGCGATATGTTCGCTGATGATGCTGCGATACACACTCCCGATAAGGATTTGTCAGTAATTGACACGCGCCTACAAAACACATTACAGGACATTAACAGCTGGTGCAGTAACAATTCCATGATCTTAAACCCTGCAAAGACTGAATGTATGGTTGTAAGTGCCCGCCAAAAGCACCAGCTCGGCACTCTCTCACTCAGCTTGTCCCTTCAAGGCAAATCTATCAGCCAGGTAACGGAACATCGTCTTCTCGGCGTTACTGTAGATAACCAGTTTAAATGGCAATGCCATCTTAGTAATATATGTAAAACAATATCAAAGAAACTGTTTATTTTATCCAAGTTAAAACATATAGCTAATGTAGAAACACGAAAACTGTTCTTCAACGCCCACATCAGGTCACATATAGATTATGCTTCTACGGTGTGGGATGGCGCAAGCGAGGTCCAGTTAAAGAGACTGAACTCTCTTCATCGTAGAGCCGCGAAGCTTATCCTTTCAGACCCTAACTCAACAACGGATAATAAACTGAAAACCTTAGAAATTCTCCCCTTGAAAAAACATTTATTATACAATAAGGGAATAAAGATGTTCAAAGTATTGAATAACAGACTCCCCGAGTATATAAAAAAAATGTTTTTCCTCCCGGCATCAACATACTCCAGATCAAGGCAGTCCATTACTGTGCCACGACCTAGAATCGATCTCTATAAGACAAGTTTAGCGTTCTCAGGTGCTAGCATGTGGAACACATTGCCCAAACATGTTACAACATCAACAACGCTTTCGTCTTTTAAAACCGCTCTCTTCAAGTACCTCACCTCAGCATCGTAAGATTTTCACAGCAACCTGCACTTGCAGTGTACGATTTTCCCCTTTCTAACTCTTCAATTCAGTTATATCTTCAGTTAATACAAGATGCTAATGCTGCATGTATTGTGTGTGTGTGTGTGTGTGTGTGTGTGTGTGTGTGTGTGTGTGTGTGTGTGTTTTGTGCTTGTGCTTGTGTTTATGAATGTATGTATGAAGATTTATACCTTTATAATTGTGTGTATGTGTGAGATTTGTTATGTTTATTTTCACTTTTTCAATGATTTCTTTTTTTAAAAACTTTATATTTCAATTTTTATTAGTTATATATTTAGTTTTTCCCAATTTAATGATAGTATTTTTGTGATTTGTGCATTATATGTAAAGTAGATTAGCAACGGCAAGTTCGAAAAATGGTTTCACCAAAACTTTCACCGTTGTAAAATAAAGAATCATTGTCATTGTCATTGTCTCTCTCTCTCTCTCTCTCTCTCTCTCTCTCTCTCTCTCTCTCTCTCTTTCTCTCTCTCTCTCTCTCTCTCTCTCTCTCTCTCTCTCTCTCTCTCTCTCTCTCTCTCTCTCTCTTTCTCTC